>JAUMHI010000049.1:668323-701805 GCA_032359435.1 Enteromius unitaeniatus
TTTTTTTGGGGTTATATTGGTTTACTGGTTAAGTGGGATGTGATCATGAAGTTTGTTTTGGGTTTCAGGAGCAGGAGGAGATTGATGCCACACAGGAGGTAGATGATTCAACTCCGGCCGAGGAGGAGGATCTGGCTGCTGTCGAAGAAGAGCGCAGCGTCATTCTGCACCTCCTCTCTCAGCTCAAACTGGGCATGGACCTCACCAGGGTATATCAGCTCCATCTCATTAATAGCTCTCATTTCATCTTGTGTCTTTCTTAAACCTCAGATAAAGTTGTTCATTACACCACTTTGAATGAAATCAGCTATACACAAAAAAAAAACAACCACAATTCATTCATTATGAAATAATGCAGTGTTTCAAATGGGTTTTTAGGTGGTCCTGCCAACCTTCATTCTGGAGAAGCGCTCCTTGTTGGAAATGTATGCAGACTTCATGTCCCATCCAGACCTTTTCGTGGCCATCACCGATGGCTCCAGCCCGATGGACCGTATGGTCCGATTTGTGGAGTATTACCTCACTTCCTTCCACGAAGGTCGTAAAGGTGCCATTGCCAAGAAGCCCTACAACCCCATCATTGGAGAAACCTTCCACTGCTCTTGGAAGGTACCCAAAGCGACAACGCCTCCGTCAGCAGTCCCAAAAGAAGGGACCTCGTGCCCATCAGACTGCTACAATGTCCGCTATGTGGCTGAGCAGGTTTCCCATCATCCACCTGTGTCAGGCTTCTATGCAGAATGCCAGGAGAGGCAGATGTGCGTCAACACGCATGTGTGGACCAAGAGCAAGTTCATGGGCATGTCCATTGGCGTCTCTATGATCGGAGAAGGTGAGTTTTGCCCACCTTACACTCAATTTCGTGTGTTCATTTTTGATCATTAAACATATTCATTTCTGTGCTTGCAGGTAATCTACACCTATTGGAGCACGGTGAGGAATACACCTTTAGTTTGCCCTCTGCTTACGCCCGCTCTATCCTCACTGTGCCCTGGGTGGAACTGGGAGGAAAGGTCAATGTCAATTGCGCCAAGACAGGCTACTCTGCAGTCATCACGTTCCAGACAAAGCCTTTCTATGGGGGCAAGCTACACAGGTCAGGATCACACTGGATCACATTACACGACTCCATTTTCCATCTCTGTGAACAGTATAGTGCTTTCAATGTAAATTTATACAGCAGCCCTAAATAACTCTTAATTAGTATACACTACCATTAAAAGGATGCATTAAATTAATCAAAAGTGACTATGAAGACATTTGATTCCATGAAAGCTCATGTGACACTGAAGATTGGAGTAATGGCTGCTAAAATGTAACTTTGGCATCACAAGAGTTAATGCAATTATGAAATATGTTCAGATAGGAAGCATTATATTAACTTGCCACAGTATTATTATTTTAGTAAAATAAATGCAGCAGAGACTTCTTACATAAACGTACAATTAACAACATGAGTTTGGAAAAAAAGCATTTTATTTAGACTAGACCAAAAGGCAGTTTTGGTTCTTTATGATATGAGCACTTCAATCAGAAAGCTGAGCCAGTGGACTGTAACAAATACCGGTGTTTTGTTCCTCAGAGTGAGCGCGGAGGTCAAACACAACCCCACCAACTCTGTGGTGTGCCGTGTCCAGGGCGAGTGGAACGGTGTGCTGGAGTTTAGCTACACCAGCGGGGAGACTCGTGTCGTAGACGTTACCAAACTTCCCGTCACCAGGAAAAGAGTACGGCCCGATGAGCTGCAAGGACCCTATGAGTCCAGGTAACACCAGACAATCAGTTTACTGTGATATTCAAGCCACACAATTGAACTATACAGTGTCAACAGTGTTAATGTGGATAGGATGTCAATGTGATGTCACATGTCTTTTAAATGAGCACACCAAACAGCAAAACAAGTGATTTGAAGGAGTAGTTCAAAACAAATTGGTCCCACTTTATAATAGGTGGCCTTAAACACTGTGAACAAAAAAAGAAGCATATGATGAACAAAATAAGTCTCGGGATATGCAAGTTTATTTCTTTCTTTCTTTTATTTTATTTGTTTGGAGGAACTGTAAGTGAAAATCATAGTTACGTCTTGTTGTCTGTGGCACTTACTGATGTGGTGCGAAGGCTCCATCTTTAATCCATGACTCTTCTTCCTGCAGGCGACTGTGGCAGCATGTGACAGAGTCTCTCAAGGAAAGAGATATGGATAAAGCCACGGAACACAAGCGCTTCCTGGAAGAAAGGCAGAGGAAGGAGGAAAGGCATCGCATAGAGACACAGACAGCATGGAGGACCAAATATTTTGAGCGCAAAGTAAGAACACATTGCATCTTATTTTTAAAATGATATGATCTACATATTTACTGAGGATATTTTGGATGTACTGTGTTGTAGTTAACCTCTGGTCAAGGATTGCTTTCCACTCTTTGTGATTTTATTTTTTTATTTTTTCCAAGTAATGTTATCAAATATTTGTGCGTGAAATGTGACAGATTCTTGTACTTTTCAATACGTCCCACTCTACGCTACATTTGAGGTTTCATGGTACATTTTGTCTCGATTAATGCCGTGTCACTTGGAAGTGAAGCTTGAATAGAGTGCTGGTTTTCTGAAGGGTTTTTGGTCTGAAATATGATCTGAGGTTCATGCAAGCTTGAGATTTTCAAGCTTTGTTCTACAACATAAAATACATTTTATACATGACATTTTAAGTTATTGTGTCTTGAAAAAACTGGATTGCTTAAATGTGGCTTAAAAAGATCTACTGAACTACTTTTAGCTTTTTACTTCTGCCTTTTTATTTAGGCTTCGAAACATTTGTGTAAGCTGCCATACAACACAATGAGAAGCTAATCTTCTGCAGTAATTCAAAAGCATTATTGTATGTAAAAACCCTACTGATTTTTTTTTTAACAGGTGAATTATGGTAATGATAACTTAAGTGCATAATCTTTGGTATTATGTATTTGAAGTTCTCTTTTCTGGTCTTTTTTTCTAGGGTGAAGGCTGGATGTATTATCAACCACTGTGGAAAACGGTGGGCCATAGCCCTTCCCCAGTGTCCCCACCACAAAACCCATGACCTTTCAAGACCTGAGTCCAGGCATTGCCTCTGGGCCAGTGTTCTCTCTCTCTCACAGATGAAGACATACATTCTCCTTTGTATGATTCCTGAACCGTAACTTCAGTTTGAGTGTTTGTAACACGCTTTGTGGACTCGCGGGTTTGCACTCTGATGTTCATATTTGCATCCTTCGGTGGTAAGATTTTTGTAGAACTACACATTGAATGATTTCTTCAATCTGCACACAGATATTGTTTGTTGATGTTGCCTTAAAGAGTGTCGTATGTAAAGGGGGCTGAGTACAGTCTGCCGGTTCTTAACGTGGGATTGTGTTTGAGGTGAACTTCTTAATCTAACCATACTGTGGTGTACTGTATTTGACCACGGTGCGGTCAGATTCTTTTCAAATCGTTATCATGATTTATATGATATCAAATGAAAGGCAGAGTTAATGGAGCTCCTTCAGGACGGTGGAGTTGAAAAGGACAGGCTTCTAGTCGCGTTGATAACTGGCAAGAAATTGAGTTGTTATTACTTAGCCAGATGCAGCTGGAGTATTGATGAGAAAGAAACCGTTGGCTTGGCTTTCGTATTATGCTGTCTTTTTCTCATTCTCGCTCTGGTAAATGAAGCTCGCTGGCGCTATACACAAAATCTGGGCCGGATGGAAGTGTTCGGGTTCTGTTTTTGCTTGATGTTGAGTGGACATTTATGTTTCAGAGAGATTTTAAAGGGATAGTTCTGTCATCATTTACTCACCCTCATGTCATTTAACACTCGCAGGACTTCCTGTCTTCTGTGGAACACAGATTTTTTTTTTCCAATACAAGTCAATGGGGTCTAAAGTTTATAGTGAAATGAGGGTGAATAAATGCGTCTAAACTTTCATTTTAGGTGAACTGTTCTTTTAACGCTTATGTTGAGCTGTTTAGAAAAGAGCCAGCCTTATAATATTCTCTATATGCATAATAATATTTGTAAATACACCCTGATTAGACAGTATTATTGGAGATACAGTAAGCTCTGTCCAAAGTTCTGACGCACCAATCTGATCTGTCAAAGTTATGCGGTTTAACTCTGACTTCGGACTGCTATGTTCCACTTTGATTCTACCTCGATTGACATTGATAACATTGTTGTTTTTTTTTAAAGGGACAATTACCCCAAAATTTTAATTTTAGTGTACTCACCCCATGTTGTCTTAAAGGAATAGTTCACCCAAAAATAAAATTTTATCATAATTGAATCACCCTCAAGTACTGCCGAACACAAAGGAAGACATTTTGAAAAAAACGGTCACCTGTCTCCATTGACTTCCACAGTAGGGAAAAAAATACTA
Organism: Enteromius unitaeniatus; assembly: GCA_032359435.1. Lineage (NCBI taxonomy): Eukaryota > Metazoa > Chordata > Actinopteri > Cypriniformes > Cyprinidae > Enteromius > Enteromius unitaeniatus. Next base: position 672,721 of record JAUMHI010000049.1, read on the forward strand.
TAGGAGCCAATGGTGACCCAAAACAGCCTGTTTATAGCCTTTTAAAAAATATCTTCCTTTGTGTTTGGCGGTACAAAGCAATTCATACAGGTTTGGGACTACTTGAGGGTGAGTAAATGATGACATGGGTGAAGTATCCCTTTAAATGTCATTTTCTCTGATCAGTTAGAGACTAGACTAGACTAGATTTAAGTCTTTTTTCAGTCCTGCTAGGGAAAAAACACATCTAAAACTAGTTGGTTTCTTAGCTCTGGTCATGTTGGAAGGTTAGACTGTTTTTTTTTTTTCCAGCAGGGCGTTTAACTAAAATATTGTTTCAGAAGTATATATTCAGAAGTTGTAGAGCACTTTTATGGTGTTTTATAAAGTTCTGATTATATTTCACAGTAAATAAGAAAATAATATAGGCTTTGGAATGACATGAGGGTGAGTAAACAAAATTTTTGAGCGAACTCCTTTAGGTGCAATCAAGATTGATAGCATCTGTTCCTTGCTAAAGGTTCAGGTTTTTAGTTAGCTGGTCATGTTAGCAATAGGTTTTTGTAAAAGTTTTAGCCACGTCAAATTCGAGGTTTCAGAGTTTTTCAAGATTTTGTGTTTAAACCCTTCATAGTTCAATTTGCCAGCAGGAAGTGTTGCATCTCTCATAAAATCTCTGCTTCAGCCCTGGCATTGGTTGCGCTGAGAAACTTGTGGTGCCTTATTTGTGTTAGTCTTCCTCCCGTTCCACCTCGCAGCCGTCAGCTTTCTCATTAACACGGAGTAAGACTGAAGCCACAGCCTTTGTACATATCTTCTTTCATTTTCCTGTCAGCAAAATACAGAATTCCCACGAAGCGTCTGGTACATCATCAGCTGTGCTCTCCACTCAAATCATTCTGCTGAGCCATCAACTGCACTGATGTTTTAAATACACTCCCTGTAGCCTCAGAAAATATGATTGAAAAAAATAAAAATAAATAAAACTGTTAATATATTGGAGGATTTTAACTATTAGTGAACTTTCTTTCATTTTACTTGATGACTGTGTCTATGTGGTATCAGGGAAATTGGTATATAAAGAAGCTCTGTGGGTGCTTGAAATGCCCTGCGATGACATTTAGCTAATTCTTTAAGAATTATGCATGTAGCATTATGATCTGTTTTGTACTTGATTTGTCACATTGAAGGATTTAAAATAACCTAGGAAAGGCAAAAATAAGGACCCCATTCTCTGCCTTAGAGATAAAAAAAAAAGAAAAAGATAATAAATATTGCAATTTAATGTTGTGACTATATATTTCAGTGTCACTTTATCACAGTTGTGATTTTATACTTTACAACACTTTTTCTTGTGAGTGCAACTTCATATCTCAAAGTTTGACTTTCTCACAATAACCAGTTTTATATTTTATTCTGAGGCAGAAACGCATTTCAATACAAAATAATACAGTTTTCCTTATATACTGCGATTCAAATGTTTGGGGTCAGTAAGGGTTTTTAATAAGAAGTTATTTTATACTTTTATTCGGCAAGGAAACATTAAATTGATCAAAGGGGACAGGTACAGACTGTTCCTTTGTTACTTTTTGCTATTTCAATTTCAATAAAAGTTTCCACACAAAAATATTAAGCAGCATAACTTTTCAACACTGAGATTAATAAGAAATGTTGGTATTGGCTGCTAAAAATGCAGCTTTGCCATTACAAGAATACATTTCAAAACGTTTTAAAACATAATAATATGGGAAAACCAATTGTTTTATACTGATACTCTATTTTTTTTTTATAAAATAAATGCAGCCTTGGTAAGCATAAGAACTTTTTTTTTAAATTAACAAATCTTTCAGACCTCAAACTTTTGAACAGCAGTGTAAAATATAGCCCAAAAAAGTCAATGGACACATTAAGCATATACATTTTATAAAGTGATTACTGTACAGCTGTGAAGCCAGTTCACGCTAGGAATGGGCAAAATCACATCTTTGTTTGCCTCATCTCCAGTAATGGAAAAAGCACAACAGGTTGCCATATGTTCATGTTGACATTTGCACAGAAAGTATTTATCTCCATCAGTTCTTTTTCCAGTGTGCAATCTGGTATGAATTTTCCCCGTCCCTCAAAGTAGCTCTGTAGAATTTGGGTGAACCTCAGATTGCTTAAAAAAAATTGGAGCATGAATTCAGGCTCTTTAGAAACTAGGCAAGTTAGTGTCATGCTTTTCTCTTTGCCTGAGACCCAAGCTCATTGATGTAACAAATCATTAGATCCTGTTTACTATTAGAAATTAGTCTAGGGACTGTTTTAAAAGTTGCTTTTTTCTTTTAATTAGGATAAGCTAACTGATTATAATCAATATGTTTATATTGATATCTAAAGCAGCCTTCATGCAGTGGTTATTTCATTAAAGTAATCAGGTCGGTGGTTAAAATGGGGTCAGTGCAAAGCAACTCATCCGGAGCAAAAGGAATTTCAGGCTCAGATCACATTTTGAAGTTATTCTACGATTATTTAAAAGGACTACAACCCTGTGAGAGCAATGAAATAAAACCGGTCTTTTTTAATGTCTAAAAACAGCAGTTCTGTTGCTGGTGTATAGTCTGTGGTTCTGTGGTTAATCAAATTGAAGTCCCCCAAAACTGAGTTTATGGGAAGATCACGTGGGTTTCATGAGTAAGTGAGTCAGAAAGGCCAATGGAAAATTGGAAAATCAGAAAATTATGTGTGGTAAACATTTTTGGGAAAACATGTTAAGTAATAACTGTGCTCTTTGCAGCTTTCTGCCACGTACCCTTAACGTCTCTCCACCTGCATGGGTTAGCTTTTTTTGTTTTGTTTTATGGCACAAAGCAGTCTTTTCGATCCTTCACTACATCCATTAATGACATTATACAAATAAACGAGGATATGTTGAAACAGAAACCCTCTTTTGTCCCTCGGTTTAGATTAGCGTTTAAAGAAAAACGGAGACCAGCTCCATATAATGATTCAATATGGATTACACAAAGTAGTCTGATTTTTCCAGGCAGGTCACATTTGACTTGGTTGCCTGGAGGAAACGGAGATCTGCGTGTCAGATGTAACATGCGGACAGCTGCCAGTGCTGTGGTCCGTGCAGGGAGGAAGGAAGGTGAGGGACGGGCTTTGGTCCTCGGTAGATGGCAATATGGGTGCTTGGGTGCAGATGGAGTTTTCCAGCTCTTCCTGCGCCAGAGTATTAAAGCGCTCCACCACGCAGTGTGCTGTCAGACGAGCCTCCGGGTCATGATCCCAGCACTCTGTTATAGTCGCACACAAGAGCTGCATGCCCTAAAAGACCAGGCAGAAATGTCAGTAACAGTAAAGTTAGGGTGACCATATGTGTCATTTTCCCAGGATGCTATTGCTTTGATTTAAAGTACCTCCAGAGCATCTTTAAAACATAAGGAACCGATGTCATACACCGATCGGTCTGCACAGGCAAACAAAGCAAAGACCTAGATATTTTAGGCAATATAGAAATTCTGGCCTGGAAAATGGCTCGTATGGTCACCCTTGTAAAGTAGTATATACATGTGCATATATAGAATGTATATTTTATTGGGATATTATGTGTTTTATATGTTAAATTCTTATAGTTATTAATGGTGTAAATGTGTGCACATGTAATTAATCATGTACATTTAAATTACATTTAAAAATTCAATTTATTAAGATTTTTTAACTTAATAAGTTTAATAATATTGATTTAATATGAATGCTGAATAATAACAAAAAATCACAGTAGTCAACATTTGAAGTGAATTTAAAACCTTTCATCAAAGCTGTCCCTAAGACCTAAAACCAAAATGTGCTTTTCTTTTCTGATCAAATTCAAGTGTGTGTGTGTGTATATATACATATTTAAAATAGCAGGCAGACTTTAAACTCTTAAAATATTTGGTTTTTTTTTCAAACAAATTAAAATGTTAAACATTTTTAAGTATATATATTTAATTAAAAGCATTCTATTTATATTCCAAATGTATATTTAAATGCGCATCTTTAAAGTCGAACATTTCTTTCTGCACTGATAGCCTAGTGGCCAAGTGTGTGAACATATAATGCTGCTGAGTTACGGGTGTCCTGAGTTTAAATCCTGGCTCCAGGGCATTTCCCGAATCTGCCCCCCCATCTCTCTCCTACCTTGCTTCCTGTCTACTCTCCACTAAAAAGGGCACAATTAAAAAGAGAAAAGTGTTTTATGAATACGCACTGAATGTGTTTTCCAGCTCTCTGGAATATCTGGTCGTCCTCTGTCTCTTAACACCAGGTCTCTCATGCTGTCTACACAAGGTTGCTCACACACCTTGGAGCCAAATGGGGGTTCGTAACTCTTTACTTCTGTTAAAAAAAGATATAAATATGCTTAAATTCATACAGTATGTTTCCAGCATCTTTCAAGCATATATACATCGAGAGCTGTACTTGCCTCCTATGACATCACATCTAGAGACCATTTCCCACAGCACCAGGGCCATGGAGTAGATATCAATCTGTTTAAAGGACTCCAAGTCCTCTAGATTCACCCTGGACTCCAAAACTTCAGGGGCCATGTAGCGTGCGGTTCCCACCTAAAGGACACAGACACATGTGATTTCAATCAGACAACTGCACTAAATTGAATTATCAGTGGTTTCATGTGATTACATCCATGACCTAAACAAATCAATCTCTTTTGCTTAAAAAGCTTAAAGAAATGATCACTGTGCTCAGAGCAGTTCTGCCCACTCAGATGATAGAAATGAATTAGAAATGGTTTGGTTTGGAACGGTTGTTTTTGTTTGTGTGTGCGCAACGGAACTCTGTTCCAAAACCTAAAGAGCTGCCTTCGCAGGCATCATACACACATTCTTGGTGACTACAGACTGTCTTCTGAGGCAGAAACTATTGAAATCTGTTTTGCTGGCGCCATTTATGTCGCACATAGTTGCTACCTATGTACGTTATATGTTGTCCCAAAAATCCAAAATGGCAGATAAAGCTAATTAAATAACTATTATAAATATGCAATACTTTGCAAAAGTTTTTTTTTTAATAAAAAACATTTATTCGTCAAGGTTATAATGTTTAAATATATCTCTTATTCTCATTCTATCATGAATCCTGAAAAAAGTAAGTTTCCACAAAAAATATAAAGCAGCACAACTGGGGCCTGTTCCATAAAACAAGTTTACCAAATAAGCCAGGCTTTTGGCAGATAGTCGGACTTATTTCAAACCAAATTAACTGGCAATAAGTCAGACTAACTGAAATAAACCTGGCTTATTTGGTAAACTTGTTTTATGGAACAGGCCCCTGTTTTCAACCTTGATAATAATAAACTATATCTTTAAGTATGTATTTAATTAATTAATTAATTAATTATTAATAATTACCACATTTGGGTCAAATAAATGCAGCCTTGGTGAGCATAAGAGACTACTTCTTTCAAAAACATACAAAAATCTTACCAAAAGCAAACTTTTAGTAATACATATTTTCTTTTAGTACCTTAAAGTATTGACAAAAATACTTCAACCAATATTTTTCAATATATTTGTTAGTTGATTTATTATTTTGTCCTATGGTGTGACATCAAAAATGTAAAGAAAATAACCTCTAACGTTGAAGATAACGCTCTCTCGTGCTAATTGTAACTCTAAGAATGAAGATATACTTTTCTTGTGTTATTTGTAAGTTTTTTTACACCTTTTACACCATAGGACACAGTCCAATTTTTATTTGTCAACTAATCATATGCACCACAAAGCATAGTCTCATTGACTTGAGCAAAGCATAGTTTCGACCCAATAATTATACAGAGCTAAAACCAGTCACTTGTAGAAGCAGCAGAAAGCAAGGCAGCTCACTAGGTCTTGAATCAGAGCCAGTATTGTGCCTACCTGTCCACTGTTGGCGAAATCATCTACGGTGAGCGAGAGGTCGAGTCGCAGAGCCAGTCCGAAATCACAGAGCGCACACTCGTTGTGGTTCTTCAACACAATGTTGCTGCTCTTCAGGTCTCTATGGGCGATGGGCACTTTGAGTGTGCCACAGGGCGTTGTGTCGCTGTGCAGGTGAGCCAGGCCTCTTGCCACAGAGCCTGCCAGTGAACACAGCTCAGTCCATGTGAGAATATGACCAGCCAGAAATTCCTGAAGGTTTCCCATGTTATAATAAGCCATGATGAGCCAGTATTGCCTCTGAGCAGTACCGCCCCTCTCCTCAGCAGTCAGGAACTGCACTATATTCTCATGTTTTAGGTTGGCGTCAGAGAATATGGCTCTTTCGTTACACCATGAGGAATACTCCACCGCTGGAAAGATCTTCACAGCCACCGTTTCGTACTGCCCACCCTCGTTATGACTGAGCCGTGCCCGCCATACCTCTGCAAAGCGCCCCTTACCCACCAGCGCCTCCAGCTGGATGGGCAGCTGCTCTGTGTTGTGGTTTAGGTTATTGGCACAAGTCGATGAGATTTCTGAATTGACGTCATCGCTGAGGGATGGCAGCTTGCCACGGTAATCGCTACCATTTACTTGGCCCTCGCCGGGATCTAGAGACTGGTAGTGGGTGCGTCGCGGCCCCCAGTCTTTGGGTTTTTTGCCAGGCTGACGTGTGCGGTAAAGATAAAAAGCCATGGTAGCTATGACAGCTACTAGGAGGGGTGGAACCAGGCTTATGACCACCACTGGAATGACGTCTTTGGACTTCAGCTTTGAGAATCCTGGGAAACAAAGGGGAATGAATATATCAGCACACATGGGCTCTGTTCCAGACCTCAGAGAAGTGCCTTGCTAGAAAGACAACTGCCCTGTAAGGGAGCATACTAACTGAAATGCTATTAGTGGTTGAATTGAATCCGGTAGCAACATATGGACTGACTCAAAAGTCATTTTAATAGTTATAGTGCCCTGTTATGGATTTTTGACCTTTCATGCAGTGTGTAAAGCAGCTCTAAGTGAACAAAAATTTAAATATACCGCAAAGTTTTAAATCTGAAAGCGCACTGTGTATAAAGTTATTGTCTCTCAAAAGAAAGCGTTGACTCTGAATCATTGAAAAGAGTCGTTTTTTAAACGAGCCCCAAGTCGCTTCATGTTGAAAGTTTTATATACTGTTTCTTTTGATAATAAACAAAATTTCATCTTTCAAGTGATTTAAAGGAAATTTAAAGGAATATGCCATTTTCACGCTCTTTGATGTGGCATGACAGTTCGCTGTAAACACCTCAGTTCGAAAAGCAGCAGCCAGTTGCATAAACTTAGCCTTCATGTTAAGACAGTGTCTTAAGAGCTAGTCTGACCAACTAGCAATTGGCCAAGAGCAATCCATTTTATTTTTTGGATTCAACTTCGACTAATCTACATTTTTATGTAACTGAATTAAAAACAAACTGACCAGTTTTACATAAAAATTTAGCTGACTAACTTTTAAGACAAGTCTTAACCTTTTATGCAACCGGCCCTAGAAGATGACTATTCGTGATCATCTCTTCCTCTTATTATTAGTTTTAACAGCAAAATATCTAATTCCTCATGTAATTGCTTTGTGTTCAATCATGGAAAGACGTCAATTAAACAGCTTTTAAACAAAATAACACACACCTGTAGCATTTCATTTACCTCACTCAAGTTCTCCAGAAAGAAGCATTTTACAAATGATGTCTTAACCCACTTGTATGTTTAAATAAATCTGTTTTGAACAAGTTATGACAGCTAATTTGTAAATAAATAAAATCAATTGTATAATTAGAATTTAATTTAAAAACGGCACTGTGCAATTTACATGTTTGCATGTAAGCTGATTATTATTTTTCAAATTAAATATTAAGCTTAGGCTCCGTTGTTAATTGTAATTTAAAAGGGCTCCCTAGTTTAGAGAAAAACTGAGGTAAAGTTTTCATCCATTAAGAAAATATAAAATATAAAAGAATTTTTTTTTTTATGTTTGATATCCCCCCTGCTGTGCTAAAACCATAACGAACCATATGGTACCTGACATACCGTAATGTTTGTGTACTATTACACCCCTACCATTTTGTGCTTATTTTTATATTTTACTTCTATGTATTAAAATATTTTTGAGCAAATGAATGTATTTTGCAAGGCATCATAATCATAATGCACCTCTGATACCTTAAGATTCTGCCTGAAAACACTAGAAAGCTCACTAGGACTTGGAACAGAGCCATGGTTTTGGAATGCAAAGCGAAATGTTTTGGCACAAAACACACATTTTAGCAGTGTTGAAGTATTCATTTGAACACACCATTGGCTCCTTTTTCAAAGACGAGTCTGTCATTGCACTCGTGATCTCCGATACAGCTGCAGATGAAGAGCAGGCCATCTTCAGAGTGCTGAGGTGTCATCAAACACTCTTTGGAGGAGTAGTTTGTCAGCATTATGTTCTCCAGCATATCCTGAGGGTTATAACACAGTGTCCGCACGCTTACGCTCACATTGTCCTTCTTCCTACAAGAAAAAAATGACAAAAACAAAACCTGATTCTTCAGAAAGATAAACCCAGGCTAAAGAAAAAAGTCTTTTTATGTTCCTCTGATGAAATCTAGAATAAAATTTAACCAGGGAATCCCTGCTCAGAGGTGCACTTTGTTCTTTATGCCAGAGTCTAAACTTTCCTGAGGGTTATAAATGTGTTTGCTGTTTATCCAGCATTAGGGGAGTCTTTGTTTGACCCCTCTCAGAGAAGAGCCTCTCTTCTTACTCACAGCTTGCCTCTACTGCAGTCATTCAAAGTTCACCTCGATTGGCTTCCAAGAGAAGCTGTTCATAGACTGAGCAGGATGGAACTGGCTTACAAGGAAATCTCTTAATAAGCGACCCATATTACACCACAGATCCCAAGTCCTTATTCAGTCCCGACAGTATTTAAATGTACAAGCAATTTATGTCATACTTCATCCAGATAATGGTACTCCCATATGGACACCATACTGAAATATTATTGACATGTACTATTTATTCAGTTGCACAGTGTCCAGTGATGTCTGATAACAGAACAAATGATTCTTTTTAGTGAATCATAATCAAAGCAAGTCCAACTCCCAAACCCATGACTTCTTTCTAATGAGTAAACCCTAATGAAAAGTAACCATGGTTTAGAATTGATCCATTAGAAAGAAGTCATGGGTTTGGGAGTCACAGTTAAACCATGGTAACCACAAATTAACTATGGTTTAGATACACTAACCATAGTTTAATCATGGTGTTTTTAGTAGAACTGTAGTTTTCCCAATTGCAGTCAATACACCAAAAATACACAGTTAATTTTCAAAAGGGAAAAACTAGCACAACCAGTGAAGTCTGACTGCTGAACCAAATAAATGACTCAGGACTGGTTCTTTTAAGTGAATCAAAAACATGCAGCTTGCAATGAATTAACTACTAACTAACTTAACACTAATTAAATCAGTGCAGATAGTGTTTATATTACGGCATGTAGTTAAAAGATCCGCGTTTTTTGTCACTTTAGTACTATAAATGTTTACTGTACGTGAATGACATCTCTTGTTAACCAGCAAACTGGGGACATTGTGAACGTCCTCTTAGGTCCGCTTTGTAACGTTCGCTGGCGGACATTACGGACATTGTATCAGTGTACAAAATTGACATTTTCCACAACATTTAGTTAGTGTCAACAATATAAACGAATAGTAAAGTAATGTTCTTTTTTCATGTGTGCTGTTGCAGATCGATGTGATTTTTGAAGTCACCATCCCCATAACTGCATATGAGTACATCTGATCCACTTTTATAGATTGTCAGTGATTAAGATTAATCTATATAAAGGTAATTTCATAAATGCATATCATGCTCATGTTGCGTGTGTGTGTAGGCTATTTGTGAAATTAATATATATGATTATTTAATAATCATATAATTTTTATTAATGTGTTTTTGCAATGCAGCATGTACACCTTTACCATTTTAAATGTAGTTATAAACCAATTTCGGGAGAAAGCGCGTACAAAACACAAATCAGCTGTTACCAATCTTTCATCCCTGACAGCTCGCCAAACATGCTTTACTATCATTGAGGAAGCGGGAACTCTTGAAAGCTATAGTATATTAACCTGTTATAATTACTATGAAGCTATATTATTATATTGCATTGTTGTATTATACAGCAGGCTTCCTGAAGTAACTGGAGGCATCCAGGGGTAAGATTTGAGAAACCCTGTTATAAAGCCTATATTCTCATACAATTCAGACCAACAAGTTAAACTATGCTATCAGATTTCCAGTTTGTAGTTGTACGCACTGAACGCTGCGTGACACCAGTATGATGAACATTCAGGGCATTTAAACTGTAACTTACTGGAGGAAGTTGCCATGGAAACAGGATGTGCGCTCAGCAGACAACTCCGTCTCTCAATGTTGTTTTAACTGCTTTCAGGTAAGTTTATTTCCTAAAATTACACAAATAATAAATACAACTGTTCCTGACACTTTCTTACATGTAATTGACACGCTTCTGTTGTATATTTATTTTACAGAAATGGCGCGTGTCATATCGAAAAAAAGGCCGTTAGCATCACAAGCGTGAGCTAACGTTAATTATAGATGCTAACTACTGTATAAGAGGTAAGCTAGCTATAGATTTGAGCTCTGATTTATGAAAGCTTAATCACATGTTATGTGTGGATGAGGGATTTTAGAGCTTTGTAAATGTTTTGCTGGCAAAGGATGAAATAAGCTTTAACCAAAAAAACAGGTGATAACTTCTTCGACAGTATTTGACCTACAGTATATGCACCTTTAAAACCTAAAAAGATTTTTTTGTGTACTTTATTCTCTTGCATTTCACCTTTGCTGTAGTTTATTTATATATAAATTCGACATATTGTTGGCTCTGTGACAAATTTCCTATATTTTATTTTTATGTTGCGAACTTTCTATTGTTGGAGAATATCTCCAAGGCACTATGAACCATCTGTCTAGTAAGTAAAACCTACATTCAAATACATTCAAATGTTTATCAGATGTTTAAAAATATCAAGTAAATATTATTTGAGTCCTGTATGTCTTAAATCACTGAGGACTCTGCAACCTACAGAGGGGTACAACGTAATTCAATAAGAGACGCAGATGATTAAAAAATAAGTGCTTTGAAATGGAAAATTAATAATATGGTAAGACACAACCGAGTATTGTGACTATTGTGACCGAGTATATTCAGAATGAAATAGTCTATAATGGTCATCTGCCATGTCAGATCATAAGTAAGATTTTCTAAACTATAAATGTAGTAAATTATTTGTTTAAGTTGACTTGGAAACCTTACACAAACCTGAAAGGTATTTGAAACCTAAAATCTTATTTGCACTCTAAAAAACTGTTCACCAAAAACAAAATTTAAGTCAGACAAGAAAGAGGGTAAACACACTGACCAAACAAAACCAAATGCTAACAAGTGGTTTGCAAAGGCCTGATAAGCTGATGTATTACAAATCTTGATTCAGGTTCAGTAGAGGAGCATGTAATTAGTTTAGAGAGATAATGATTCAATTATTAAAATATAATATAATATATATGCACAGAAATGTAATATGTTAACAACTATTAGAAATTAATATATGGACACATATTACAAATTAATGTTTTTACATCTAATATCTAAATGTTTTTACATATAAAGGAAATAATGTGGATGCAATGAAGGTCCCCATAATGCTTAACGAACATCCGTGGTATGTCTCGCAAATGTCCCCGTTGTGTCCTCTGGACGTCCCGCGAACATACTCGCGACGTCCTCATGCCTCGCGAGCATTTTAAGTGTGCAAGCACAGGGAATGCTTGTGTATTTTTGCATAAAACAGTTTTCATACTTTGCATTTTTAATTGCAGGTCACACATATACTGCAAATTTAGCCATGGACTTACCATATGGCTACACACACTTCTTCAGCCAGAGTACAGTAAGAGGTCAGGCTGCAGTTGCTCATGCAGACGTTGTCTTCACATACAGGACTCGAGTGGTCACACCACTTACAGAGGTTAGTCTTTATGAGGGTGAAACTCTGCACCTGCAACACTGCACAAGGGAAATAAAATTTCAGAGTTTACACAGAGTAAAAATAGGCAGCATTTAGTCCATTTTTTACTGTAGCTTTAACTGAATATTGTAGGTAGCTGTTATATGTTGATATACTGTATAACATGGTAAACATATACAGAATATGTTTAAGTGTGTGTGTGTTTCCCCAAAACCTATAAGCTTTCTTACATTCAGTTGATGACTTTTAAAAAATGATCTTTTTAATAATTATTATTGATTGCAGTTCTTATTTAAAAATATATATATATAATAATTAATAAACGTAATGAAAAATGCATAGCAACAGCAAGAATGATGCATAATTATGAATAATAATAATATTAGTAATAATAATAATAATAATAGTTACGACTAGGCAACGACTAATCACATCCAAAATAGGTTTTTGTGAACATAATATATGTGTATACTGTGTGTGTTTATTATGTACAGGTATGTATATATATATATATATATATATATATATATATATAAAGACAGACACATAGACTACAACATATATTTTGAAAATATTTACATGTATATATTTATGTTCATGTTATTTATTTTATATATAAATATATATATAAACATAAACATTTTTCCTAAATATATAGATAAATGTGTTTGTGTATTTATATATATATATATATATATATATATATATAATATACACACACAACACCTATATTATTAACCGAAAACCTTTATTTTGGATGCGTTGCCCAGCACTTAATAATAATACGTTAGGCCTAAACTTAGCAGAATGTGCCTATGATAGCCTTGGAAAATGTATTGCCTAAAGCACAAATAACTAAGAAGTGCAGTAAAAGCAGTTAAAATGGTCTAATGATGAAACTGACTGCAATGCAAAGTCATAAGGATGACAGCTGCAATCAAGACAGTATTTAAGAGCAAATCTTTGAGCTACGTGAACCATCTGGAGTTCATAAATCTCTAATTGGATTTGGATGAATGTAGTATATGGCCTGGTGTGTGTATTTGTGTGCTGGGGTGTATTTGGTTTGGTGCACACATCACTGAAAGCATGTGTATTCATGAGAGTGTCAGGAGTTCCTGTGGTTAAGTGGGATAAGCCTGAATTCCTTCCCACGCACACTGTCTCCTCTGTCCTGATACTACCACATCATGACAATATTAATTGTTTATTCAAAGCAGATGAGGGGAGGGAGCTGTTTCACTGAAGGAGTGCGGCGACCTTACAGTAAACAGAATTAAAGGAAAGAGCAGAGATATTTGACACAGACTTCCAGATGTCCGCTGATGCCAACCATCAAAATATACAAGAGAGAGAGAGAGAACTCTTGCATGAAGGAACAAGGGACATGAAGGGAGAAAGAGACAACAGAGAAAAACTGAAGGAAAAAAACATTCAGGCTAAGCACAAAAGCCCCCGTTCTATAAACTTAAAAGTAATTAAACTCTGTAGCAACCGCTCCAGAAATAAATTGAAGCCAGAAGCGTTCATACTGGCCAAGTTTAAAGCACAACTCCTCAGTGCTTATGGGAAAACCAATGGCTGCGTGCTTACAAGAGATGCCGGGCTGCAATTATTTGGTTTGCACTCAAGCAAGTTTCCCCTCTTTGTAATTCATAGGTATGAAGATGTATAATGCATATTAATTGGAATGTTTTAGTACCACCTTCAGGTTTGTTATTGAAACACTAGACAGTAACATATAGCAGTATTATTAGCTGTTTTGAATGATAAAAGTAAATTAAAAATACATATTTGTTGCAAAACTTCAAGACATTGAGGTATTTGTCCGGTTTTTGTTCTTAAAACGCTATTGTGAGTAGGATTATTTCTTATTTCCAAAACATTGTTTTAATAGGGGCCTGAATTGTTGATAGCAAACTAATGCAGTTACGTGTGTGTGTGTGTGCATCTCTCCAAAATGTCCGGCTAAAACAGTGAAACTTTAAATTAATTTTCTTCAATAACCGTTGTTACCTCGCTTGTAAGAGGTCAAGTTATTTTAAGTTGATTTTGCAGATTAAGTCGTCAGGGCTAGCAACATTAGCGGGTATGTTAATGTGTGTGCGTCTCTGAGGGAGAGAGAGCAGGAGAGATAAAGTATGTGCTTGCCGTACATAATAAAATGTACGTTTTTGGCAAATCATGAAAATGAGCAGTCATTTTTATCATATTGATTATTATATGTATTTGTCTGGCCGGTGTAATTGTTGGGCTTTGGTTATTTTGCTGTTGTAAGACCTTAAAAATAATAGAAACTGCAAAGTGATATTAAACTGTAATGCGGTCAAAGAGATGCCTGGAACTACATTTGCTGTGTGCTTCCTTGAATATAATTGCACACCTTAGAACGTTTGTCAGCCAATCAGATTCAGGCATTCAATGGCCCCGTATTTTAATATAATAATAATATGCATAATAAAAAAAAAAATATATATATATATATATATAAAGAGCTAATTTGAAGAAAAAAATCTGTTTTTAACTAAATAAAAATGCAATGTATAAATATTAAAATACATTTGATTTAAATGCTTATATATGTATATATATATATACACACACACACACATAATTTTTTTCCTCTTCCATAAATCCTCTTCCACATGCCATAATAAAGCAAGCATTTTCGGGGGCCCCCAGTATGCAGTAATCAAACTATCCCACTGGGTGGCAGATTTCCAAGTTTTTCAATTCCTTTTAAACTCAGCTTGATCCCTGAAAGCATTTCCTGATATTAAATGAATAACAGTACGGTGAACGCAGCACTCACATAACTGTCGCATTCATGACAAACAGATGTCTTCAGAAGTTGTTTTTGTGGTGTTGACTGAGGCTCGCACACGCTCCACGAGTGCTGGTTCAGTGTTGAGGAGGCTGAAGGGCCTGTCCCCATTACTCATTGATAAGAGACACAATCTCTCCTCATTGCCAGTGAAATGTTCTGTTATCTAATGCCAAATAATAAGAATCAACCATTTATCATCATTGAAAACAAGATGCTTCTCCTTCACGAGTACCATGCAAACCCATTCCCTCTAAGAACAACTTCTTGGACTGAAGGCAAACAAAGGAGAAAAGGAGTTTCTGTGTCCACTGAGAGGTCACTGGGGTTGGGTTAGGCCCCGTCAGCATCGCACCCTCTGTTTAAGTCATTACAATATTGCCATTGTGGGCAATCATGATGACAAAGCAGAGAGATGCATCAAGGGATCTTCGATGGATGTCTTTGTGTTTTTATGTAGCCTACAGTGTCTCTGTGTGGTCACATTCGCACACATTCTCTATATTTCCCAGTTTTTTCTTAGAGGCATTTAAGACAACAGATGGGAAATGATAAGCAAGACTGAGAAGTGATGGTTCTCTTCTCTCCACCCACATAGCAATATTTCATAATTGTTGTTGTAAGTGGAGCTACTCTATACACACCCAAACCGTTTAAGGAGGCCCCTGCTGTGCAAAGATCATTTGGATTCTTAAGATTTGCTTTCCTTGTTGGAACTTTCCTAGCATCGTGTTGTTTTCATGTGGTCACAGTGCATGGCATCTTTTATCCACATTGAGATTCTGTTTTTAATTAAGACTAGTTTTTGGTCTACAATTTCACAACAGTCGTGTGTGGATCTATTTTACTATACCTTTAAATCTTACTTCTACTGCTTTGAAAATACAACGGTTTTCACTGATGTCAAACTGCTGTTTATAGGGTACTGTGAATCTTGGACTTTTCTTTTTAACAACACAGGAAATATGATGAAGATGTGCATTTTGGGATTCTCTTTATCAAGCATTATACATTCCAACTTTTAAAAATAAGGTCATAATTTGATATTTAATTTCAGCAGAGATCATATCTAGGACTAATAGGGTATTAATATTAAATATATAGGCTTAAATATGGTAACACTTTAGTAGAGGAACCAATCCATCACAGTCGCTCAGTAGCATGCATTAACATATTGGCTTTTTATTAGTACTTAAAAAACACATATTCTGCATGACCATACCCAATGCCTAAACTTAACAACTACCTTACTAACTATTACTATAAGCAGCAAATGAGGTTTTGTGAGGTAAAAGTCACAATTAATGATTAGTTCACCTTAAAATAAAGTGTGATCATTAATATTAATTTATATTAATAAAAATAAAGTTTCAAAAATATTTTTTTGTTTTTTTTATTTATTTTTTATTGTTCCATTTAAGAATTATTATTTCACCTTTCAGGGAACGTATCTTAATATAAATATAAATATATATATATTTAAAAAATTATATATATATATATATATATATATATATATTTTTTTGTTACTAGTGTGAAGAACATTTTTAACTTCTAACAAACTTTTTTTCACAGTAAAGAACCCTAGAATGGAAAGTTTTCTTGGATTTCAAATGTTCTTTCCTAGAACCAGACGGCAATAAATAGTCTTTTTTTAACACTGTATAGATTATAAAACTATTTTCCTGCTTAAAAATGATTTAAAAAAATCATAAAAATCAAATAATTGTATTTCTTATGTTATTAATGGATCATTGAACCCTTATAAAAACAAATAGGCACAGAACAAATATTTGTGGATGATGCTTCACGTCACTATTCAATCAAACTGTAAAACTATTACTAAAGTAAACCAAACACAAACATACAGTGTTCGTGCGGTATCTCAGAAAACCGAAAGAACTGTTTTCATGCGATGCCAAGAAAGTAATTCTGATTGTAAACACAAACATCTTATTTTAACCGAGACGTTGAACCCAGTTTATCCATGTGTTAAATTAGTTTCTGTCGTGTTTAAATATATGTAGTAGATATACGAGATATTCTCTTCTCGGTGCCAAAAAAGTTTTTCGCACGAACTCCAGGACAAAGCTCTGATGCGTGGAGCCTCCAGACAATGAAAGCATCGAGAGAAGTGAAGATCTACTTACGGCAGAGAGACAGAAGCACAGATGTATGAAGCCACAATCTGCAGCCTCCGCGCCCCATAACTCCTCTCAATCCCAAGATCCCAAACACTTGAAGCGATGCCCTTATTTTCTCTATCTGCTGGTGACAGACACTGATAAGCTCATGTGTAGGAGACTTCAGGACGGTGTATGTGTGTGTGACTGAGTTCCGTGTAGGCGGATCCAGATGTTTTTAATCCAGATGTGAGTGAGAGCGGATCCGCCCAGGAACTCACATTTATCAATGCATGATTCACAATGTATACAGACAGAACAATGAACCACAGTCCAGCTAGTACAGAAGAGTAAATCTATTCTTTTCTTTTTTTTTAATGATGATAATAATAATAATAGGCCTAATAAAAAAAAAGAGAGAAAGAAAACGTGACAGATTAAGCACTTTTGCTGTGACGCTAACGTTTGTAAATAGTAGCTTTAATACAGCCTATTCAAATATATTTTCAATGTGACTTTGAGACTTTTAAACAAATGTTAGGAAATGCTAAAGTTGGAAAATAATCAGCAAAAATCTTTCTATAGACCTGCTGCACATCCATTCGTCAGCCAACCCTATAATTGTTTCACTTTACTTTAAACTATCTCAATAATTTCCATAAATCTCAAGCTAGAATGAATTTGAATAAGCGTTTATGGCATTTTCTGCTCCGCTGTGCGTCTCTGTGTGAAAGAGTGAAAGTGGCTAACGCGCAGGCGCGAGATCGCTAAACCATGGCGGATTCAGGAAGCGAGGATATAGCGGTGATTGGAAACACAGATCTGACCCCCTCGGAGTCGGAAAACAACTTCAAGAACACGGTAAAGTCCACAGCTGAATGTTTTTGTGTGGCGTGGCCGGTAATGCGCTGTTTTGTAGATGTCGCGAGCGCGTGAGCAGTGTTGTGCTTCGGTCATGAATGGCCATGCCAGCGCTGCTAAAACATCAGCTGCTTCTCCCAGACATTTCATAAGATACATACACGTTGCTGTTTTGTATCACAGTGTTTATGAATTTAAAGAATGAGGAATTAAAATGTGTTCGTATAAAGCCGCATAGGTGGAAAGTTGCTATTACTTTATGCTGTCAGTGAAGATCCTTTGCCACGTAGTTTGTAAACAGCCTGTATGTCACACACTGTCATTGTGTCTAATGCAAGTTTCTCGATTCTCCAAGAGAATTTCTCGATATTCGGGTGAATTTCTTTGTGACGGTGCTTGAGACATGGGACAAAATATATCTAACGTGTGCTGTTAATGTTAGTTCTTTAAAATAGCCACATTTACACTGAGAAAGGGATCAGAAAAGACCACAACAACGTTACTAACACAAATGTACAATTCATTTTGGTTTTCTTTTATCAGTTTTATGACATAATCTCAAGCCAACTCTATTGGCTATTTCTTTATTTTTAGTCCAAACGAGAAAAATGTTCACATAGGTACACATTTTCATAATATCTCCAAGAAACAAACATTCTCAAATTCCCATTATCTCCCAAAAAATCTCAGAGTGCTTGTACAAATATCTAAAAATGCACCCTCGACTATTTTCATAACTGAATTCAAACCAGTATCTAGAAGTGCCCTGAACCAGTTGTTTTGCATTTGAAAGTATCGAAAGGACACTGTAATGGTATTGAATATTGTGGACCAAAATCTACAGATGGTTGAAAAAGGGACAAATCTTTTGAAGAAGATGGAGATCAGTGTGGCAGAAGCAGAGAAGAGGACTGGGAAGAATGCCGTCAACATGCAGGAGACGTATACAGTGTATCTTATAGAGACAAGGTAAGACGCTTCACTTTCACAGTGCCACAATTTATCGTTAAAGGTTAAATGTGTAATTTCACCAGAATTACCAAAGTAATGAATGTTTTCAAATAGTCCTATCCCAAAATCACACAATGGTTGTGCCAGTGTAACTGTGTCAGGATGAACAAGTATATTAATAGTATATTTGATCGTACCAAATATCAACTTTGATACTGATTTAATGATTGTTACATTGTCTCTGCATGGTAAAGTCAAAATAAAATAGAAATTCATCCTATATACACTCTAAAACAAATTTTAAGTATTTTTTAAGTATTAATAAGTATTTTTCAGGAAAAATTATTTGAGTACCTTTTGCAAGTATTATAGCTATTGCTATTATAGTCTTTCTACTTTAAAACCTTTAATAATGTTAATTGTCACTATTTCATTGTGAAATTTAATATCACTGCAAAAAATACTTTCTAGCCAAGATTGTTTTGTCTTGCTTTCAGCTAAAAAAATAAAATCAAGAAGGAATTAAGTAAAACATATTGTCTTGTTTTGAGTTTTTACTTAAAATAACTAGTTGACATGTAGTTACACAAACTTATAGTTAGTAAAAAGTCTAAATGGATTATTGAAACATAGTGTAACCAAATAATCTACCAATGGGGTAAGCAAAATGGATCTTATTTCAAACAGAAGACAAGATTATTTTGCTTACCCCATTGGCAGATTATTTAGCTTGTTTCAAAATGTACTCAATTGTCACTTGTTTTGCAAAAAATCTCGGCTAGAAAAGCATTTTTTGCAGTGATGGCAATTTCTGATTGAAAAGTGTTTTAAAGTAAATCCTACACTTGTTTTTGTCAGTTTATTTTACAAATGTATGTAATATGATATTTTACATCATAATTTTTAACTTGATCTTCCATTGAAAGGCTTGTTTCTGTAACGAATGCTGGACTTTTCCTGTCATTTTGTCCACACAAACGTGGCCCCTATTTGCAATCAACCACAAGTTTGCATTTAGATCTTCCCCCATCCAATCAGCAACTGAATAATTGTTAACAACACAAGTGACGTTTATACTGTGGTTGAGCCATTACGAGACACAATCATTAACTAAAAACTTGTTATTTAAAGAAGTCTAGTAGCCCTGCAAACCCTATCTTGTCATAATTATTACAGCTGTTCCTTTTGTGCAATATTAATGATGGCCAGGGGTTTGAATGCAGTCAGCTTACAGATATATATATATATATATATAAGATAGATAAATTATGATTATAATATGCACTTTCTTTGAGAATGTGATAACCTACTTTAGATTAAGCAGGTTTACACATTGACTTTCTGACTGAACTATGCTCTCGCTGTACTCATTCAAAACATCAAAGATTAAAAGCATTACTAGACCAGCTCAGAAACTCTGGAAGCTACAGCAGACTGGTAGAGACCATCGGATTTCCTCTCTTTAAGTCTACTTCATACATAAATGTTCACACTAGACCTTTTATTCCTGTGCCTGGATCTGTCACTTTAGCGTTCTGTCTACATCAAGTAAAACAAAACAGAATTATCCCATTGCACAGGAAGTGACATGCAACAGAAGTGTCACTTTCACCTTTTGCTCTCACCCCCCCACCCATCACCCAGCCAAGCTTTTGCGTTGGAAAGAGGGACGTGTCGTTCTGGAAAGGGTGATGAGTCAGCGCTTCAGGCAGATGTGCTTTGTCTGTGTTTCCAGCAGCGCCAAACACGCACAGTGGCCATAGTGCAGTAACATATTATCACATGATTCAAAAACAATACTTAGTGGTCGAACTTATAAAATCACTGTCTGAAACCAAGACTTTTTCAAACATGTTTTTGGTGCCGTCCTGTAACTGGAAAAGCATCCAGAACTAGATTTGTACATTTTCTTAAGTAACTGATAATTGTGCTTGTGCATGCAAAAAATAATCTAGATTTTACATTAAAATGCATGCATTTGTCAGACATTTTATCGAAAACAACTTGCATTTCAATGAATATTTGTAACATTTAACCAGTGCATTCCCTGGGAATTGAACTCATGACCTTTGTGTTTCTAGCACCATGCCCTACAACAAATTAATTTTTTTGTTGGTTGCTTGGGGTAAGCAATATATTGTGATATTTACGGCTCCCTTCTTCAGGATCATTCGCCTTTTTTATTGGCCCGCAAGGAAAATCACAAGTTTGATTGCTTGGAAAAGTAATAGTATACAGTACATCCGTTCAAAAGACTATTTTTTTATGTCTGAAGCAGAAACTTTACTTGAAGAGTTACATGCCCATGACTAATAACCTAAACAATATAAAAACCGTAGGAATAGTGATATTTGTGTTGGAATAAAATTTCTTGCCTTTATTAAGTCATGGAGATAACTAAACACTGCTGTATTGTTGCTTCTTCCCATAAAAGGGAGGATGTGTTTTTGTAAAGACCATGTGGAAGGCATACTGCACACGCAAACAGTGGGCCTTAGAGAACAGTTTGGTGCCACTGGTCTTGAAGAAAGTTGTACAGTCTGAGTGGAGAATGCCTCCCAGCCAATCCGCACCTTCCTTGTGCTTTGATTTCATCATGGATTACTAGCGTGGCTCACATTATATGCTCCCATTTCTTCCCTGGAGCCCTCAGGAAGTTAAGCTCTTATTTCAGTCTCCCCGTTTTTCTTTTCCCTCCCCCAATGTATATTTCCTCCATATCTCTGAATTCTTTTAGCATTTTTCCATCTGAAATATCAAGGGCTCCAACAGTTTTCAATGTGTATTTAAAAGGTGTGATTTCCAGGCTTGGAAAAATCATGATTACTTCTAATAATTAATTAATTTAAAATTAAGTTATTTTAAATGATTAATACTAATTAAATGCATGGCTGTGTGCCTATTTTGAAAGTCTTTTATCTTCATCAATATGCATATATTTGATGAACAACACAATAAAAATACTAGTGTTGAAAACCATTTTAAATCGTAGAATTTATTTATTTGAATTATTTACTTATTTTTATACCATTTTAAATGTCGCTTGGTTCATTTAATACATATATGCCAAGTAAAAGTATTAATTTCATAAAATAAATTGCTAAAAGAAAAATCTTAAGGCGTATTATATTTTATACTGTATTATTTATATTATATTTGTATTTATTTTTTTGACCCTTCCAAAGGCCCTGATCAGAGGAGCGGCACAACGTAATCACATGATTTCTCCCAGGGTCCCCCCTCCCCCTGTTCTGACCCTAGAGATATGTTTCATTAATGCAGGAGAGTTCATATACAAGCTCCTTCATTTCAGTGTGATTTAGTAGCGTTCTGCTCCTAAATTAGCATCATTCATGGCTTTATGCACTGGGAATTCTGCAAGATTACACAGCGCTGTTAAACCTTTGGCATGTGTTTGAATAGGCCCTAAAAATGACTACCTTCATAAACCAGAACCACAACTTGAAACCTGGTAGATCTCGGTTTATTTCAGATTAGTTTTGTTTAAAAATTTGCTTAAATCAACTCCGCATTTCATGAAAGAAGTGTTTTTATTATAATTTTTTTAAAGAGATGCATTAAAGTTTATATCAAACCTAACTCTAACATTTTATTGAAATGCTATTTCTTTGTGTTTCATTCCACTTCTGACGGTATGTTAATTTGTTTTTTGTTTTTAGGCCAGTAGATGCTGCATCAGAAGGGACCACTCCTGTCCCAGATTCACTGTGGAGACGTTACAGCGAGTTCGAGCTCCTTAGAAACTATTTGTTAGTTACCTATCCATTTCTGGTGGTTCCGCCGTTGCCTGAAAAACGGGTATGCAAACAAGATGCCTTGGTTACTGCTGCTTGTAAATGTGATTTGCATCCATGTACTGTAACTTCATGCTTTTTGCAACAGGCTGAATTTGTTTGGCACAAACTATCAGCAGACAACATGGACCCTGACTTTGTGGAGAGACGTAGGGTGGGACTAGAGAACTTCTTGCTCCGAGTGGCCTCACACCCAGTCCTGTCCAGTGACAAGATCTTCTATTCGTTCCTCACTGAGGTAGAGGGCTTTTGTTAACCCATCAGTGTCACATGATCCTTCAGAAATGTTGATTTGGTCCTCAAGAAACATTTCTTACTTGCATTTATTTGTTGAAAACAGTTGTGCTGCTTAATATTAATGTGGAAACTGTGATCCATTTACTATTTAATGCCGAATAATAAAAAATCTTACTGAACATTTAAACAGTAGTGTAAGCTTATCAATACCCTACATTACAGCAAATCAGGATTTTTTGTGAATTTAAATATGTGAATGAAATTAATTTGTAAAACTGATAGACCTAATGTCACCTTTGCCATCAAAACAGGGAAAAAAATGGTTTAACTGGCATTTCATGCTGATAATGCACTTTGTTAGTGTCAGAAATTGCATCCTTTTTCTGCCCCACAGGAAAGTGGTTGGAAGGAAAATGTGTTTGAGACGGGATTTCAGGCGAAGGTATATCAGCACTTTCCAGTTCATTGGGTTCTTTCTCTCTTTTCTACCCACGACACAGTTATTTATATATTGTTTCTCACCATAGGTCATATGCTGTCATAGGCTGACTGACTATTTGTTGATTTCAAAAAAAATTGTGTGAACTAAGTAAATTGCTACTGCGGTGAAGAATCTGTTATCAGCACGCTGTAGTTTATGTAAACGGGCACAGGAAGCCTGTTGGATCGTTCTGCACCAACCCAAAAGAGCCGCAGTGTTTTATGTTAGTGTATATTATTGCCATATTGCAGTGTTTATCTGATCTCAGTCATTTAAAGTGCCTGTAATTTAGTTTTACACCATCTGAAAAAATGAAACCCAACATTTGGCCTTTGTCATTCTTGCAGGCCGATTCAAGATTGAAGGCTTTAAATGCCACATTCAGAGTGAAGAATCCAGACAAGTAAGTCACTTTTGCAAACTGTTTTACACAGTGTCATGAAATACATAAAGATGTGGCTGTGCGGTTTGTGAACACTCAAACTAACCTTGACCCCCCCCTCCCCGTGTGTGTGTGTGTTTCACAGGCGATTTGCAGAAATGAAACACTATGGTGATGAGCTGCAGTCTGTTATTTCGCAGCTGCTGAGAGTTCGGGCGGTGAGTGTAAACAAAGTCAAGACAGATGAATATACAGCTCTGTATATATCTCTCTGGAAAAAAATCTTTCACTCCAACAATTGCCTAATTTAAGTGCTGCATACATTAGGTTTTATTAAGGATAAAAAAAACTGTAAGGAAAGTGATACTGTTGATTTCATTTGAATACTTTTGAGGAAAACCCTTCTTTACAAAAGACTAGCACTACGATTTTAGGCAACTTGTTTAATTGTTTTTCTAAACTAATTTATAGCATTGAAATTCCTCTGATTGTGTATATATCTGGTTTCATTAGAATCAGTAGAGAGCAAGTCTATTAAAAATTTGCTGATAAAAAATCGAATATTTTTTAAATCCTATAACTAATCATTGTCTTTTTCTTTTAGAGAGCAGCTGATCGCCTGTATGGAGTCTACAAAGTGCATGGAAATTATGGAAGAGTCTTTAGGTAATGTTTGTCTGAATATAGTTCACTCATATATGAATAATTTAATAATGTCAAAACTGGTATGGTTTTGCCTAGTTTTATAACGTTCTCTGTAAACTGTTTTCGTGAGAAACATTTTTGGGGTAAATCTTTTGGGCTGTGATTGTGTAGCTGCGGTCAGCTGCAGTGGTTCAATGTGAGTCTTTGTTTGTTTTGGACAGCGAGTGGAGTGCCATTGAGAAAGAGATGGGAGATGGGCTGCAGAGCGCCGGCCATCACATGGACGCGTGAGTTCACAGCGCACGCAATGAGCCGTTCTAATGTACCCTTAAAGGATTAGCGCAAGATTTTATTGCAGCTGGTTTTGATTGTGTTTCTCCTACCTGGGACGATCCTGTTACCCTCTGAGAGCTCATTGAGGGACCTGAAATATGAAGGTGCTGTATGATACACCCCATGACTCTCCCGTGATTCTACATGTGTGTGCTCCTGGTACTTAGCTGTAAAACACATCTGCCAGATTGATCTGAATCCTCTCATATTTCCATTCATGGTCCCCCCCCCGCCATAACAAGTAGCCAGTAAGATGAGCCCTTGAGAGGCTCAGGTTTTAATTTGGCTGGCAGACTGCACCGCGAATCTCCAGGAGTCAGGGCCAAAACAATTAGTGGTCATTTTTTCAACGTTGATGATGATTTTGTGGGAGGGACGTTCCTATTCATATGTTCATATTGAGTCTTTAACCAGCCCCTTTAGTTTTGTATTGCTGTCTGTTCTGATGGATTCCAGATTGCTGTACTCGGCAGAAAGGGTAAAGGTCAGAGCCCAATGCGCTGCCTGTCTGTCTCAGCAATAAAGGAAACAAACTGTCCATGATCAGCACCTATTTGGCAGCTGTCAAACTGTTTTATGGATCATGTTGCTCACCTATTCCCAAAATTCCTCAAAATACCTCAAACAGGCTATGCTGTGTATTTGGCTTTAGTTCCTCAGGCTCTGCATCTGATTTAGAGAGGATGAAGTGTTGTTTGACCAAACTGCTAGTTTGTGACATTAGGGGTGGGTGGTGTGGCCAAAATATTTAAAATATCATGGTCACAATATATAAAAAGATGATATAATGTATAAAAACACACAAGGTAATGCCTATTTTGGGTGATTCAGTGAGTTAAATGAAAAGTACTTTTATCTTATTTTATTTATCTTATCTATTTATTTGGAACTTGAATGTATCCTGAGTAAGAATGAGTTAAAACCATAAGACTCAAAACAACTTGTATTATAAAACGGATGATTCTGACCTTAACATTAATTTAAACATTTAGAATTGAATTGGTCAAGTTCAGACGTGTTATAAAATAGCCACTACCATATAGGTAGCCAAAATAGCCATTCTACTTCTTAACAAGGCTGTATTTGTGTGGGTAAAAACATCCAGCAAAGAATGTGTTTATTTTCGATTCCTTGAAATTAAAATCTTTTGAAACATAATAAATGTGCTTATTGTCACTTTAATTAATTTAATGCATTGGTGGAAAAAAACCCCCAAAACTTTCTGACCTCAAACATTTGAACAGTAGTGTACGCACATCTGTGACCACTTTAGGTGAGATTCGTGTACATGTGATGTCATCTATCCTTTGATTGGGTAATTTTTTATGTTATAGGTATGCTGCTTCTGTAGATGATATTCTAGAGGAAGAGGAGCATTATGCGGATCAGCTGAAGGAGTACCTTTTCTACGCAGATGCATTAAGGTACAATATTCAAAGCCGTTACGTTCACTCAAAATGAGAATTGTTGTCATTGATTTACTATTTTAGATGTGATCTGAAGCATACCTAACACAAACTGTTATAACAGTGTGGTTGATTAGAAATGTACATGGGCCCTGTTCTCACTGAACTCTTGGGAGCTGATAGCCCCCACTGGCTGATTTTGTTACATGCAACTTTTGGTACGCTGTGAACACAAACCTCCATCGGTTCCCAATTTTCTTGAAAGTGATCACACTGCAGGGCATCTAGGCTTTCAGCAATTTCCATAAGAAACAATGAAGCATTTATAGTTGATTTTGCATATTTTTGTGCTTTTTTTTTTATAGGACAGTGTGTAGGAAGCATGAACTGACACAGTATGAACTAGAGATGACTGCCCAGGATCTGACCTCTAAGAAACAGCAGCGGGAGGAGCTCGCCACAGGGGTCAGTGTCCATTTGACCACATGACACAACTCCGAGACTGAAGAACTCCCCATCACCTCTCTTATGTCTGGAATGGGGGACTTTCCAGCAAGATTTTTATAAACCAAGGCTCATGTCATATCAAAAGAATGAGGGGAAAATACAGGGAAACATATTACACAAATATATAAAGTATTAATCTTATTACTTTTGGGTTTGTATGTTTTTTTTTCAATGTTTTTAACAGTTAAAATTGTGTTTGCATGAATCAAGCCTGTAGAGAAGTACCCCATCTGCACATTTTTAAATGTAAATATTTGAGCAGCACAAAAAGCCAACGACATACAAAGACATTCTGACCCAATTGGCTGATATGAATAATTACTCGGTCCACTTAGCCAAAAAAATGGGAGTAAAATTGTCCATATTTCAGCTCTCTGCAAATAAACATGGGAGGAAGAGTGAAGCTTACCAATGGGTGTCATTCACTTCTTTTTTTTTTTTTTTCTCTTGTGTAGACGATACGGACCTTTTCTCTGAAGGGAATGACCAGTAAACTATTTGGACAAGAGACACCAGAGCAGAGAGAGGCCAAGCTGAAAATGCTGGAGACACAGATTGAAGAAGGAGAGGAACTGGTCAAAGAAAGAAACGCAGAATGCGAGTAAGCAATGCAGTATTCCCACACAACTAAATTTATGTACTGCTGATGACGAAAGGCAATAAATATTGTCAGAAAATTACTTAATTAGGTGGTTTATGAGCTGAGAAGCTTACGCAACAAAACTGCATTGCCTTATTCTCTGTGGCATTACAAATTTTGTTGCATTCCAGAGAAACTCATTTAATAAGTGTGAGCTGTACCCAAAAACAGGCCAGTTACAAAGCTTTCTTAAAAATATGCAGGTTTGAGGATATATCCATTCATGTCGAGCTTCGTTTGAATTATTATTTTTAATGCAAGCTTTGTCTGTTTTTGTAGGGACTTTGTGAAAAGTGCATGGGTGGACATTGAGAGGTTTAAAGAGCAAAAAGACCACGATCTCAGAGAGGCCCTCATCAGCTATGCCATCATGCAGATCAGCATGTGCAAAAAAGTAAGTGGCATCAAAGACAGCCAAAAAAATAATATATTTTTCTCATTACATAACAATCAAAACATCAGTCTCCACTAATCAGACACAAGAAATAAGCAGTTTTTTTGTTTTTAGGGAATTCAAGTGTGGAACAACGCTAAAGAGTGCTTCAGTAAGATGTGAAGGTTTCAGCCACAGCAACCAGAACACCAGGAGGCCTTGGAGATGTCAATCCAGAAAAGCACACACTCCTAGAGACTGACCTTGGGGACTAAAGTCTTCCTCTCAATCCTAAACATTTGTCAGCCTCTTGCACCAGATGCTCTGGTGTAAATGGCTATCAATTACACTAGTTTAAGAATCCAAATAATGAATGAACGGGGTGCTGTTTTATTTATTTCCATGCTCACGAGCCAGATTTTAGACCTGGTTACTTTTGTTACTGCACTAATTTGACCTACACAAGAGTTTGTGAGGGTAACAGATAATTCTTAACACTTCAGACAGAACCAAATGAACAACTTAATTAGTATTGATTAATCTTTAACTATGGAATCACTTCTTTATAATTTGTTAATGTCTTTTCTTTTATGCTTTTTGCTGCCAAAATGTGTTAAAATCATTCCTGTTTTATTATTTTTTCTTAACTTTTTACTACTTCAGTTCGCCATAAAACACAAAAGCACAGATTAAAACAGTCAAGGCAAAATAAGAGAGTGGGATTTATAAATCAATCCAGCAGTTCCATTTGTATCATACCCCACACCCCTCTTCCTAATGGTGGTCTCGCACATCAGGAACGTGTCCAGTTTCTGTGGAACATGCAAAATGATCTTTATCAGCTGGACACCAAAAGTCAAATTTCCTATGAAAGTAACTTGTCTTATTCACATGCAAACTAAATTTGCCCTGACGCCCACACAGCAAACAAAGTGGCATAAATTCATCCTAACGTGCTGGTCTGTCATTTCTGCACGTTCAGCCATAAAAACATAAGCTGTTTATGACCACCGATCCCCTCCCTTTTAATGGTTCAGTTCATCTGAAAAATATTAATATGCTGTTTATGCCTTATTCGAGACTTAACTCTGCATATTTTTTTTGTTGCTGCAGTTTCCACTATGAATGCCATATTTGTCATCTGTTATGATGAATGGGTGGTTCAGTGTTTTGATATTCATCTGGCAGAAGGAATACGAAGGTCACAGGAAAGGCAGGATAGAATAATTTCCTCATTTTAGAGCTGCATGTGTAACTCAGCCTGACCCCTGGTCATCCAGATCCTTTTTGTTTTGGTTTATAGTGGGGCAGAGATCATACTTTTGTATATATACTGTTAAAATCATTGTGTAACACTAATGGTAATGATAATAAAATGAATAATTAAAACATACAATTATTATTTGGCTTGTGTTTTCATGTTGTCAGGGTCACATTAAATGTCTACTTTAAATCGGGTGTTTTCCTCTTTTTGAGTTTAGGGACTCAGCAGAGATGATTTGGATTTTT
>JAUMHI010000049.1:704090-758209 GCA_032359435.1 Enteromius unitaeniatus
TGTGTGTGTGTGTGTCTTTGTAATAAAATAATAGTTTAACCATTTCATTTCTCTGTGTGTGTGTGTGTCTTTGTTTGTAATAAAATAATAGTTTAACCATTTCATTTCTCTGTGTCTTTGTTTGTAATAAAATAATAGTTTACCCGTTTCATTTCTGTGTATGTGTGTGTGTCTGTGAGCCCATTTTCGACGTGCTTCAGTGTCAGTCATACAGGTCGCCTTATACAACCTCAAAGGCCTTAAAAACCCTGCTGCTGCTCGCAGCTATATTTTTATTACTTACATAAATACTTTTAAGTCATCCCCTCCCCCGGACTCTTTATTTTAGGGCTTATAACCTTTGAAGTTGAAATGCAAAAACATTAAAATATATCTTAAAATGACTTTCGCCAGGTCATTAAATCGAATGTAAGGTTACAGTCCGAACAGACTAAAATGGCGTCTTGATAAAACATCATTCAAATATAACAGTTCGAATGAATTTGTATAACAAGTATCTATTGTTTATTTAATCTGCACAACTTGATATTTTCAATATTTTATTTTTAATGCATTTAGACTTAGTGAATCTGATTACGAATGCACCAGTTAATACAGCATCTCACACAATCCTCTCTTTTTTAGCTTGTTATATCGCTTGGGCACGTTTCAAACACGTCCTGTCAAAGACGCTCATTAGAGCGGGTCCGCTGCGATCCCACAATGCACCGCTGCGCAGCTGCAGATGGAATGTAGCCCGCTAGCGTCTCGTGCTAGCCGCAGCATCGCAGTAAAGTTTGACAAACACGTCATGAGCGGCTCGAACCCGCCGCCAGCGCTGCTCTGACGACACGTGCGGTATGTATGCTCTTCATCCGCGACGCTTGGCGTTACTATCAGCCGTGAAAACGTTTGCAGGCCGGCCTCTGTGTGCGTGCTGAAACGGCAGCGTAGAGATGCAGTTCAGGGCGATTTTAAACTACACCCATATATTAAAACACATTAAAGTCATGTTTAAAATGCAGTAGTTTCACGAACCTCTCGTCAAATGAAACGCGCAGCTGTGTCTCTGACAGTGGCAACAGGCAGCCAGTGTTGAGCTCGAGTGGCAGCACAGTCATGCACTTTCAGTTTTTTCTTTTCTAGTTTAAGCGTATCGGCATTATTAAGTTTGCATGCATAAAAATTAAACGCTTCCCTTTGGCTATTTTATTTCTTAAGCACACGTTGATTCGTTTAATGTAGGTTGATGATTGAGATCATCATAACTTGACTTCTATGTCTTTGCGTGTGCGATTATGATGTTTTTTTTCCGCTTTATTTCTATCTGTAGAAATGATGATTGTGAAAATGCTATAAAAGTGAGTTTGATGTAAAAGTCTCGTCTGTTATGACAAAACTGCAGGATGTTAACCAGCTCGTATTGCTTTAGTAGAATAAGAGAATAATTATGTGAAGGTCATCCTGGGTTAGTAATTAATCCCAATCAGGTAATATTTATAATAATGTTTAAGAGGACGTAAAGTTATTTATTTTATACAATACCGTTTCAGAGTAGCCTCACAGTAATAAACAGGAAAATAACATTTGCGGTGTTGTAAAGTTGATCAAATATGAAATATTCAGAAGGAAAAATGCCATTATTGATCTCAGTCCTGTTCGGTAATGAAGTCAGTGTTGCAAAGTTCACCGTTTATTGTGAAGCTGCTTAAATTTTAGCTATAAAATAGCTTGGACTGTCAAGTCAGATGGAGTTTAATGCCACTTTCGTCTGCCTAGCAGGTGATGACAAATGTTTTTGTTTGTCAGATCGTTTTCTCAGAGCTTGCCCTGCACTGCAGAGTTTAGCTCTAACACTAATCAAACACCCCTGAACATGTTAATCAGTGTCTTAAGGATCGTTTGAATATCACAGGTAGGTGAGTCGGTGCTGAACTCTGCCGTGCATTGGACCTCCAGGGTAAGATCTGAGAACCCTGGGCTAGACCATCACTGGGATCCAAAAGAAAACATCCTTTTTTGTTTTCAGTTAAACCTGGAAATAATTTTTTATGTTTTTCAAATTATTTGACCTAACATTATACATGGATCATCAGCTTTTGCTCCTGCTTGTCAAAAGGGATGTGAGGTTTGTTGCCTTTAAACTCAAGCTTGTTGTTTCTCTCGGCCAGGTGGACGGAGAGGGAGTGCTGTGAACGCAACTGCTGATAGGAATCCTTATGTTGGTCCTGTCTCTTCCTGTAGCTTCAGCTTAACTGCTTAGCGTTCAGCGATGAACATTGATGACAAACTGGAGGGGATGCTTATAAAATGTAGCCCTGTGGGGCTTCACCACTCATCCAGAGCTCTGGGACCCTCAAGGGTGGACGGAAGAGGAAGAAGGGGCAGTTTGGATATGACACTTGGGGAACGGAGCTTGGCTAACCATCCCCTTTTGGCAGAGGATGATGACGATGATGATGACGAAGACCTGGCAGGTGGAGGCTTGACCTCGCATGATCTGATATCCCAGGATGACCTGATGGTTCATGAGGAGACGGTGAAAAATGACGGACAGGATGAAGCAGCTTTCCCACAGCGAATCTCCCATAAACTACACTATACACTCAATATGCCAGTAAGTGTACTGCTGTTCAGGCTGATTAACAGCAAATTACTGCTGTGCTTTAACACTATTTTTATTTTTTGGCTTGTGCAAGTTCCAACAACCTTGTCAGAGAACCACACACACACAAAAAACAATGAGTAAATCCTGGGTAAAGAAAGTGCGTTTCTTTTCAGCAAATTTGTGCAAATCCAGGCTTTAAATTAATTAATCGGTATTATGGCTATATTATCATAATAAAAAAAAAGTGTGAAAATATATTATTATAGAACCGTGTATATAATAATTGTGCTGTAACTGAGACATTCAGTACATTTTTGTTGTTGTTGTTGTTGCTTTTGCTAGGTAAATATAAAGCAGGAGATGAAAGTGCCAGACTCATTGATTCTGAATAAAAAGGAGAAGAAACCAGGGGGGGACCCATCTGACTGTCACAAAAAGAAGAAGAGAAAGCAGCGCTCGCCTGCGAAGGTTTACTATAATTCATCAGAGATGCTACTGATAAAATATTCTAAAATACTAGTTCTCTACGTAAGAGAGAAAGTGGTAGTAAAATAATTACAATTTGAAAGTGTCCTGAAATAGCTTGTTTTGTCTGCTCGCTTTTTATGTAATTTATTTCATGACTTCTTGGCTACTGAAGTGTAGAAATGTTATTAAACTAAAAACGGCGATGCACATTTGTGAGTAAGCTGAACTGCCTTTCATCATTTTTTTATGGTATTGGTTAACCAAGGACATAAAATATTATGACCACAGCTATGATGCTCTGAAGAAGCACAGGCATGAACGTTAAGGTAGTTTTGAACTATATTTCCTCCATCTTGTTAGATTCTCACTATTAATGAAGACGGCTCCCTTGGGCACCAGAACCCAAAATCTCATGTCTGTGAGCACTGCAATGCTGCTTTTCGGACAAACTACCATTTACAAAGACATGTCTTCATTCACACAGGTAAGTTGTGTAATGTTTTTTGGAAATATTTGTCATAAAAGAGCGAAATGTATATTTTGATATATTTTTTTCAGGTGAAAAGCCTTTTCAGTGCAATCAGTGCGACATGCGCTTTATTCAGAAGTACCTGCTTCAGAGACATGAGAAGATCCACACAGGTGAGCAGAAAGGAATTAAAACCATTATACCAGTGGAAAAAAGAAGTGATTTTATATTTATCTTCATATGTTCTTTAAGAATGTACAGTACAGAAATGAGTCAGTGATCCCTTTGTAAATGTAGTCCATTGCAAGCCCGTTTTTTGTGGTTCATCTTTAAACTTTGAGAAAGCAAGGCTAGGTTCAAAGCCTAGTTTTTTTCCATCAAGTCTTAGCATGGAAAAAGTAGGCATACTTCATGTGCTTAAATTGTTGTTTATATCATTCGTAATTGCATGTCTCCCCATTAGGAGAAAAACCTTTTCGCTGTGATGAGTGTGGAATGAAATTTATTCAGAAATACCACATGGAGAGACACAAGAGGACACACAGCGGGGAAAAGCCTTACCAGTGTGACTATTGCCATCAGGTATGTGCAGTTCAAAGCAAATCTGATTTGATTTTGAGCAATTAAAAGTCTGAAACATGATTGTCTATTTTTCCCAACAGTTTTTCTCCAGAACTGACAGAGTACTAAAGCACAGAAGAATGTGCCATGAGAATAAGGACAGGAAGGTGCAGAAGGTGGCCAAAGATGGCCCTCTTCGCACCTCAGAGAGCGTGGGCTTCTCTTTTCCTGCCAAGGAATTCACACTTCCCAAGAAGAAACGTCAGAAGACTGATAAAAGTCGGGTTTCCCTTACAAGTCCAACTGTTGACAAAGTGGTCGAAGCTAGTAACGATGAGAAGACAGAAGACCAACTGCCCAAAAGCGAGTGTCTTCCTCTTTACTCTGTAGACACCAAGGTCAAGGACGAGTATGTTGTGGCAGATTATTCCGTTGAGCTCCCTGATTCCCCGCCTGGCAACAGGCATCTTGCAGGGGAGGAGTCTAATGACGAAATCATCAGTCCTCCAAAACTAGTGCTAAAGAAAATCGCCAGCAGAAGAGGTTTGAAACAGCAAGCCCTAGAACAGCCACAGAGCCTCTCACCCTTGTCCTCCTTTGAAGAGAGCAAAGTAACGAGATACACGTTTGAAATTGTGGACAACAAAGGCCTGTTGGATGTCGAGACCAATTCTGACATGGAGTCCGTTGACGCCCTGCAAGGAGGACAAACAAAACCAACTGGGAGCAGCACAAATTACGACGACGCCATGCAGTTTCTCAAGAAGAAGCGATATCTTCAGGCGGCAAACACTAGTCGAGACTATGCGCTCAACGTGAGCAGCATCGTGTCACAGCCTTCTGTCACTCAGGGAGCTGTAGCGAGCGTCATCGATGAGACCGTTCCCGCCACGATCCTCTCTGAGACTCAGACGCTGAACGTGGAGATCAAGTCCAGTAATGAGAAGAATGTCCTTCCAGATGAGGTCCTACAGACGCTTCTCGATCACTACTCCAATAAGGCCAATGGGCAAGCAGAGATTTCCTTCAGTGTGGCGGACACCGAGGTCACATCCAGCATCTCTATCAACTCTTCCGATGAGAGCAGTCCCAACGAAACTTTGGGAACCAGCTCACAAGCACCCCAGGCCGAGAAGGCCAGCCTTCTGCAGGAGTACTCCAAGTTTCTCCAGCAAGCGCTGGAAAGGACAAGTCAGAACGACACCTATCTAAACAACCAGAGTCTTACGTTTGTAAATGACAGCGCCAGTCTCGCTGGCCAGCCTTTGTTTTCCACAGAGAAGCAGTTCACCTCCCCATCCCGGTTCAGACCGAGCATGAACTCGCCATTGAGATCCACCTTGGAGAAGCCTAACTTTAGCCTTTTAGTAGATTCCCAACACTCCTTCTCCTTTTCAGGTGACGAGACAAACCCTTCCTCAGTTTCGCCAACCGAGGACTTCCTCGACCAAGTGACCTCTCCCAAAAAAACAGATGCGCAAAGCATTAGTCAAACATTTCAGATTGCTACTTTTGACCAGAACTTTCGATCCCAATTCCCAAGCTCGCGATCTGGAATATCCTCACAGTTTAGCATTGCCAGTGGACAAGTTAGCCTGAGAGGTCATGGAGGAACGGACTTCCCAGAGTTCTCTCTTGTTAGTGAAACAAGAACTCAACTAACTTCATCTCCAGATGCTACAAGCAGCCAAACCTTTGGCTAAACAGGAGCTTTTAATGATTTCAAGCATTTTAAAGGCACTTTATAGTTCTGTCAGTGAAGACAATGTGATCTCTGTGCAAATACTTGTGATTTTCCATCTTTAAACAATCACGCATGTGCGAGAATCAAATGGAGCAGAGTGATGCATGCATTAGATTTTATGATCAGACTGTGGGATACAGTACTCTTTTTGTGTCCTTGCATTATTTGTGGTTTACACCTGTATTGCTTGGGACAAACACACAGTGGCTTGCCAAGTTAGCTAGCCTGTGTGTTCTAAAATTAAGAATTCAAGCTATTACAACAATGCTGTTGTAGTAGTCTAAATTATAGGTTCAACGTAGCTTCCCTGAGAGAAAACTATACAAAGATCAATTCTTGTTAGCATTTAGTTCTTTTGCTGGAACATCAGGCTGGACTGAGCTAATAATGTAGAAACTACTCTAGCCTAGCATTACAATCAGTTTTTTGTATTTAATTAGTTTTGTAACATGTTGTCTGGAGAGGTACTGAAAGGACCTTACTTTAATACCCTAGACTTGAGTAAGGCACTTTGTGATTGATGTACTGCAAGTCACTTTTGTTTAAAAAAACGCGTAACGTTTTTCTCACCCTTGTCATAGTAAGCTAATTTGTGCATTTAATCTTTTTGTGCATTTAATTACTTGTTGGAATATATATAAAATATACACTTGCATTCTGTGCTCTCTTAAAGAATCTCTCTGAGGCACAATTTCTTTAGAGCAATCTGCAGGCATTGTCATGCTGAATTTGTATGGACCTAGCCCACAATTTTATATAATGAGATTATATAACCATTAAATATTTTTGCACATTTCTCCTGAGGTTATTGGATCAAAAAAATGGATATTCTCATGCTCCTTCTGGGGGAATCCGTACATTATCGTTAGAGATTGTCTTGCCAATCAGATATAGGTGCACAAGGGGAGTAAGGCATCTGTAAAGGGTTTGTTTTCACATATCCCATATTTGGGGATGCCGTTTTAGCAGTTGATCAGGGCAACAGCACTGACCGGTATTCACTTCTTTATTTGTCATCATTGTGCCTGACTGAGTGGTTAGTTTGACTTACAATAGTCAAAATACAATACTTTGTATGAATTGGTTTCCTTAAGCTGATTTAATTTGTTCACAGTCTGGTTTCTTGAGTTTCCAGATGCACTCAAGATCTGATAAACCTTACTCTTTAAAAAGCACTTTCAGCTTGTGGGCAGTTGTATTTTTTTAAAGCACTTTTCAATTACCACTTTCCGTCTGCACAACGTACACATTCAAAAATCGGATATCATCTATATCAGTGTTGAGTGAAATCAAGAAAGATGATTTTTGAATGTATGGTCTGAGATTTTTCTTCTTTGTCTCAAAAACACCCCATCCATTAGCATATGTCTTTGTATCAGATTCACTTGCTGTTACTTATTGGTTTAATATAGAACAAAAAATAAAGTGTAATGTTTGGTAAAGTTGTACTAATATGTATATGTACACATTTGTTAATTGCACATCTCTTCTTGTAAGCTTAATAACTAATCATGTAAATTATAGGCTTTGTTTCTTTTCTCTCAGATTGTTTATAGAAATGTCCCTGCTTACCCCAAAACTGTATTTTGATTCATCTTAGCTTTATGATTTATATTCATAGTATCATGCCAAACTGTACACTTATTTCTTTGTAAATCATTTTTAAAAACATGTAAATTGTTTAATGGTTTTTAGAAACAATTTACACGCAAATTCGCTCTGCTTATGTTTCATGAATAAGGCCCATTAAGAGTGGTTTTTTTTCTTCTTTTCATAGTCCAGATTTTCTGAGTGTCAAAGACACTTTTTTTTATTATGTGTGCCTAAACATTCCTTTACTGTCCCTTTTATTTTTACATGTTGTAAATAGGTTGTATATTTTAAGTTGTGCATTCTGCTGTGCACCATTGTTGGAGTGTAGAGAGAGTGCAAAATTATTTACTGCCATTTTGGTTTGCTCATTCCTACAGCCTCTGAACTTTTAGCACAACTTTTGTGACAAAATCATGTCTGGTTTTGGTTGTAAAATTACAAATGTACTGTCCTCTTAAGAATTGCCTCTGAATGCAATTTTAATCTTTACAATTTGATTAAACATTAAATGGATCTCATACACCCTCAGAGGATGAATTTTTAGGAAACTATTTATCGTTTCAATATCATGTGATCTCTGCATTATAAATATTTAATCAATAATTACTGCTACAGATGCTCCAGAAATTGATGAAAGTGAAATCATTTGAGGGAAGACCTTACTGGATTGTTTTTGCTTTATTTCTTTTTAGTAAATTGTGCAATTATTTTGGAAGCTCAGTTCTTGGTAAAAGGTTATATCCATTTAGTCACCTGACTGTTGTCCTCCTTTATTGATTGGGTATTTTGAGCATCAAAGTTTTATCTGGTGTTACTAATAGTGGATCATTATTTTCTTTCAAGCTTAATTTGCGTGAAAAACTGAATGGGTTTTATTTAGTAAGAAAGCTCTTCTGAATAGTTTTAGACATTTAATTTTATTGGGGAGTGCATGTCCTCTGACTGTCTTTGTACACTGGTTATATTTTTTATATGTATCCATTTTATTGTAGCCGAATTATTTCCATAGAACATACTTTAATGCAATACTTTGACATGGGGGAAAAAGTTCTGATTGGATGTTTTTGATTGCGTGCCTCTTGTTGTGTAATATTAAATTTCCAAATACATCTAGTTGTTCAGTGCTTTTTCCATGTGTCATAATCACTGTTCACAGGAATGGGTGGCCTTCTACCTTCGTACTATGTGTGAATCTTATAAAAACCAAATAGCTGGTTATTTTGAACAAAAAAATATTGTAAATGAAGCTTGACTTTATCATCATTAATATACATTTTCATTGTGATTGCATCTATATTTTTTATTTTTAAACATATCTCTCCCAATTCCATTTAAATGCAAAAATGTCACTTGTGTCAAAAAATATAATGTCAATTATTGAGTAGTATTTTTATGGTTTAATTAAATACTTATATGGGCGGTTTCCTGGATATGGATTAGATTGTGCCAGGACTATTTAAGCAGTTTTTAAACATGCCTTGCAAAAAAAAAAAACATTACTTTGTGAGCATTTTAAGACCAAACAAAGGCACTACGAAGTATTTTTAGATATGTCAGTGCAAGCTTTTTTAAGTTTAGACAGTTCTGACATTTACTCTTGTTCTAATTTTAAATGTTTAAATGTATTCTGGGAATATTTAAATATGGCTTTAAATCTAGTATGCTCGACACATGACTACAACTAGCCTAATTTGCACAAAATATATTCAAATTATCCTTAACATCATAAATGTTCACTAGTTGGTTGAATTACATGCAATAAACGATATTGAAATCCTGCACCGTTAGACTAGTCGGAGAAGAGTGAAATGCAAATAAAAGCTGTACACACTGGCAGAGCAACACACACACACACACACACACCTCTGAGGTGGCGCTGATAGAACAGATATTTGTTTAATGACGTTTGATGCACACGTAGCGTTTCCATGAATATCAGCCACACACAGACAGCTGTTGTGCTCAAATTCTTCAAGTAAGAATTATTCAGACCATAGGATCAAACAATGTTAGGCCTAATATACTATACTAAAACACCGTGTCATGGTTAGTGCCAATTTTAGTGAGTTGCTTTTTTAATAGTCACCTCAAAAGCAGAACGTTTACGAATAAAACGTCCTAAAACACTTGAGCCTCTATCTAAACGAATCGTTCGAAAGAACCGATTCGGTCAAATGAATCGGACCACCCAACTTCTCAGGTGTGTATTTGCGCCTCTCTCACTTTCTCCACCTGCTGCTGCTGCATCCGCGAGCACAGCAACTGAAGGTAAGTGTCTTTATGATTACTCAAGGAATGTACAGTTTATCAATATCCTAAAACAGCAGTTTATCAGATTTATTTAGGTCCGTCATCACTGGCGTTTCTTATTTAGTTTATAAGGAAACGCTGAACTACATTACGTTAAAGTAAAACACAAAGTCACGTGAACTTCAATGCGTTTGTTTGCCTTTTAACTTAACGTAGTATTAAATTGCTGGTCAAGCGCAGGATATGAATTGTACGTGTTTATCGACGTGTCACTTATTAACAGACGGCGTTTGTTGGCTTAAATGTATCCAAGTTACGTGGCCATCGCCCACTTGGCAAATGTTGTTAATATTGGCTTTGTATATACTGTATAGTCTTTACATTACTTAGATCCAGCTGCTGTTATCTTGCCCAGGAGGGAGCATGAGTCCTCAAGTCCAAGAGTTGTTTCATGAAGATGCACAGGTAATGGCAAATCTGTACGTTTTACCATAAAAATAGTTAGAAACCTGTAAATTCAGACCTGTTATTTTACCCTCAGCAGAGGAACTGTAATGAATAGGGACTTATTTAGATGTGAGTGACACTGGTTTGTGTAGGGTTCCCAGAGTAATGCTCAGCCTTGGTGGAAGGTGCAGCTCTTCGTCTGGGAACCTGTTCTTTTTGGCACCTGGGATGGAGTCTTTACTACCTGCATGATCAACATTTTTGGGGTGGTTCTCTTTTTACGGACTGGGTGGCTCGTGGTAAGTGATGTTTGATCATAGATTTCATGATGCTTGTACTGCATATGTGTATCAGAGAATCTGTTGAATTGACATTTGATAGATATCAACTAAAATTTTAATTGGAGTATTTCATGTTAGCGCACTCCCACCAGGGAATAAAGTTGCAATTATTTTTTGTGAGATATGAGCTCAGAATACAAACTTACAGTTTTAAAACTACTTGCATAATTTTGGGATATTTTATTATTATTATTATAATTTTTATTTTTTTTAAATTCCAAGTTTACATCTCACAATTCATACCTTTTTTTTCTCCAAATTTCAATAGCAATTTTTTTAAGTTTTAATTGCAGCTTTTTATCTCACAATTCTTAATTTTTTCCTCTCAATTATGAGATTATATGTTGCAAAAAAAACTATAATCAGGTAAATGTAGAATTGTGAGAAAAGTCCAAGTTCTGAAATAAAAAGTCGCAAGTACCTTTTTTTATAGCGTTTTTTTGTAATCCCATGGCAGAAAGAGGTTGTCATACATCTCATGTTTTTGCAGCTATAAATGGCCATCCAAATAAAATGTAAAAATTGTTCCCAATATGATAAATTTTAGGGTAACACAGGTGTGTTGCTCGGCATGCTTCTGGTATCCATGGTGGTTTTAGTCGCCATGGTTACGGTGATGTCAGGCATTGGCGTGTGTGAGTGTTGCAGCGTGGGTAACGGCGGGGTCTACTCCATGATCTCCACTGTACTCGGAGGGAGGGTTGGAGGAACTGTGGGACTCTTGTATGTGTTTGGACAGGTGAGCTACTCCTTTCTGTATTAGTTGTATCACATATGCACTGGGTGGTCGGTTCACTGTTCTCAAGATTGACGGCAGTCATGTGTCTTGTTGGCAGTGTGTGGCTGGAGCGATGTACATCACTGGTTTTGCTGAGTCCATTGCGCAGGTGCTGAACTTACAGAGCATGTGGGTGGTGAGGGGCATCTCTGTGGCCGTTCTGATTGGTCTGCTTGGCATTAACCTGGCTGGGGTAAAATGGATTATACGCCTTCAGTTGGTTCTACTGGGCATATTGGCTATGTCCACTCTGGATTTCGTCATCGGGACATTTAGTCATCTAGATCCAGGTGAGCTATCGTGCATGCAAATAAGATTATTTCAAGGGTCATTTACAATAGAGTTCAAGTAAGTTTAAAACTTACTGTACCTCTTAAGGTGCATAAGTTTAACCGTTCTAAGACATTAAAACAACTACATAGATCCCCCATTAAAATAAAACAACTCTGACACAGGTGTATAGAAGTTAATGTATTTCTTAAAATGAAAAATAAAACCAATGAACCTAATTTTAACAGGAATTTCTCAGCCGGAGGTTTCCATTTAACAGTGCTTTTGGAAGAGATTCTTGCCTTACAGTGTTGTTTTCACAGACCCTACTAAACAGTGCCTGCCTTTCTTATATTGACACTTCTTTCTTTGCACGTTTCCTGGCAAACCTGCCAGACGAGGATATACAAGTTCGAGTCATTGTGTATATACTGGACTAAATTCTCAGTGTGCTGAAGGATTTTTCTCTTAACTTATTTCTGTTCTGATATTTAGCAGTTTCTTGTGTCTGTATTTTTATGTGTGGTGTACTATGCATTTATTTAGTAGTTTGATGCCGCTTATTAATGACAATATATACACTACTGTTGAAGCTGTTTGGGGTCAGTCATGCTTTTTTTAAATACTTTATCTTAGGTATATTTATTCT
Source organism: Enteromius unitaeniatus (assembly GCA_032359435.1). NCBI lineage: Eukaryota > Metazoa > Chordata > Actinopteri > Cypriniformes > Cyprinidae > Enteromius > Enteromius unitaeniatus. The sequence continues at coordinate 716,248 of JAUMHI010000049.1, forward strand.
AAGTATTTTATTAAATCAGCGTTGTTTATCCTTTTGATCTTTCATTCAAAAAATTCACAAAATTCGAATCTATCATTGAATTAAAACAATTGAAATGGGGAGAAAATCTCATTGTGAAATAAATGTTTTTCTACAATACATGTTGGCCACAATTATTGGCACCCCTAGAATTTTTTATGAGTAAAATATCTCTGAAGTATATTCCCATTCATATTCACAATTTGGTGCACTCCAGGGTGATTATGAACATGAAAATATCCAGCCCTGGCTTCCTGTTTCACAAAAATATATATAGGAGGGAAAACTCCTATAACAAATTAGTGAAGTGGCTTTAAGAAAAGAGCTAGGAAATAATTAAGAATTTTCCCATTAACATAAAATGTTGTGAAACTGCCTGGAAGAGGACGTGTGTTTCTATTAGGGTTGGGTATTGTTTAGGGTTTTTGAGATATAGGTGTCAAATCGATACTTTTAAAACGGTTCCGGTGTCTAAACGGTGCCGAATCGATACTTAAAAAAATAAAAATGGTAACACTTTATAATAACTTCACACTATATAATTACTTAAGCATTAGTACAGTCAGTTCATCCTTTATAAAGCATTGTTTCAACATTAATGGTCATTAGTAAGCAGTTTAAAAATACAGCTGTGAATGACTTGTTCTTGATTTATTATCAGATCTATTACAAAGGAGATTTAAAGGCTCAGTTATCTTTCAAACAGAACAAATAAAAACAACACAGAGGGATACGGAACTATTCATTTCAATATGCAAAAAAATATGAATCTGTACAACTGTTCACTTGAATGATTTATCATGAAATTGCATGAAAGGTTTAAAAGGTCTATTCGTAAACTATCTGAAAAAGATTTACTCTATAAACAATACATTAAATAAAAACAAAATCATTAATGAATAAATAAAATAAGCTTATGAAAGAATAACTAAGATATGATCCAATGCCATGTCTCAAGTCAAGTGAAGAAATTATCTTATAACAGGCATCTAATACTGACACGACTGACAAAAATAAACATGTTCGCGCGAGCAGGTGAGGGATTTCTATATTTCTGCTGGAGGTCCTGGACATCTTGTTTATACACATGGCATCATGGATTCTATCAAATACCATCAGATAAATATCAATAATGCACTGACTCTAATTAGTTAGAAATCTAATAATGGGCCATGATTGGATCTTCCACTGGAACAATAATCCAAAACAAACATCAAAATAAACACAAGAATTATTCACTGAGCACAAAATGAAGCTTTTGCCATGGCTGTCCCAGTCCTCTGACCTGAACCCTGAGTGAGGTGAACTAAAGAGAAGCACCAACATGGAGCTGGTAATCTAATGGGTCTGGAGTGATTCTGGATGAAGGAAAGGTCTCTTATACAATTAAAATAAAAAATTAACTGTTTTAACTGTACTTTTAATAAAAAAAATGCAACCTTGGTGAGCACAAGAAAAAAACAGTTGAGCAACAGTGTATATGTAAATCTGTTTACTAATTGTGACTTTAATATCTGTGACTTCAGAAATTGCTAATGTTTTCATCTTAAAACAAAATGATTGTTGGTTTTGACCGACTACCACAACTAATATTTGGCTTGTATGTGAAAACTATGTGCACATATCCTTGCAAAAACTGTCCAGTAGATGTCAGAGTAACACAAATGTGGTTGGAACGCAAACAGTGCTATCCTGTGGGTTTCCAATTCACACATATTTATTAATTATTTGTTATTTATATTTTCTAGAAACGTTTACATAAACCATTTAGGTTTAACAAACAATGCAAGACAAGATTTAGCATATCAGGCATTAATGTGGCATTGAGGTATAAGCAATAAGCTAGTTAGACCTCCAGCAGCCCTGCAACTGCTGGGAGGGGTACACATGGCCGCTAGGGAGTACAGGGTCTCTTAAAATAAACACAATTATAGAACTCCAACACCAATCATAATATGGAAGCTGAAGTAACAGGAAGGGTGAAGCAATTGTCTTCTCGTTATATATATATACACACACACAGTGCTACCATCCTAGAGCTGGACCTTACGAGGCAAACATAGATGCACTACTGTATTTAATTTAGCAAGGGTGCATGAAATTGTTCAAGGGTAACAATAAAGACATTTATTGTTACAAAATAATTCTTATTTCAAATTAATGCTGTTTAATTGTATATTAATCATTAATTTGAAGGTTTTCATAACAATATTAAGCAATTCAGCAATAAGCATGTTTCTTGAGCTCCAAATTAGCTTATAAGAATAATTTCTGAAAGGTCATGACCCTGACGTTTTGGCATCACAGGAATAAATAGCATTTTAAAATCGAAACAAAAATGATATATAGTAAAATATAGCTCCAGCTCTGCCACACATAATTTTTAGGACATTCAAATCTATTTGTGTTGAAATTGTAAATGAAGTCAGTAATACAGTACATATTAAATGAAGCAATACAGTATTCAACAAAAATTAGAAATAAGTCTACTTTGTATAAATTAATTTTTGTACAGATTCATAAAAGCAACTCTGCATCCTGCAAAGTTTATGCGTTACGTCTAATAAGAGTCACTTACTCTGAGGACAAGCATACAGACATTCTTAGTCCATTGTAATGTTTAAGTTTTTTGGCTGCCCACTTCAGATGAGGTCAGTATGTACTTTCACACTGAGTTTGCAGGAAATCCATCCCAACTCTTCCTGTTCTCCTGATTACTGGCTTCCTGTCCAGAGAGGAGGCAAGACTCTCAGAAAGATGGTGTTGTCACTCTCTCTCTGCAGAGAAAGTCAGACACATTGGGGTATAATGGACAAAATATGTGTTGTTACCCCCCATCTGCATCTCCTGCAGCTGTCGTGTTGTTCTGACCCCTTTTAGAAGCTGGACTGGTGCTGCAGTGTGTGCACTGGCAGTGGGAAAAACTTCTTTCAGGTTTTTTCAATTAGGCCTTGTGGTTATAAAGTGATCTCACCCTTGGCACGACTCCAGGGGGTTGCACGGTTTAGGCCTGGGCGCCGCATGGGCGGGTTACCTGCCAGTGGCAGGAAGAAGGAGCCGCTGTGCAGATGTGTTTACAGTTTGATAACACTGTTAATCACGTAGCCAAGGCCAGGTGGTCAGCACAAGGAAAGCTTCATAACCGTGAGGATATAGAGATCCCAACACAACCACATTCCATGACAATTTAAAGGGATACTTCGGCCCAAGATTGGACTTTTTTGTTATTTGATTGTCTTTCTTCTGTAGAACATAAAAAGAGAAATTCAAGTATATTATGGCCACTCTATTTTTAAAATGAAAGTGAATGCTTTTATATTGTTAGACACAACTGTTAAACAAGTAAGACAGTACTTGTTTACAAGACTGTAATCTAATGAAAACAGCTCAGGTGCTGGGTTCTGAGGGCCATCAAAATCCACTGTGACTGAACGGAGAACCAAGAACTGGATCAGTTGATTTCTGAATGAATCATTTAGATTAGTTTTGTGAACTTCATCAGATGATTTATTGCAACGATTTGACTGTATTTATAATTTTCATTAAAAAAAAAACGATATTGTATAACTTGAATAATTACAAACAGTGCATATTAAGTCAAATGGACATCGCTACTGATACATTATAATGTTTTGGAGCTTTACAATTGCTTGCTTTGAAGATATGTTTAAAGGATAAAGAAGATGCCACAGTTTTTAAAGGGTGAACTATTCCTTTAAGAACCGAAGGGTTGAGCACATATCTTGGTTGTGAAATAATTCTTGGTAAAGGATATGTTTGAGTTCTACATCCAGCCTGCCATTGGGCACCAGTGTGCCCAGACTCATGTAGCCAAAATGGGAGAAGGGATGATGATCTTTTAATATTGCTACCTACTTCAGTGTTTTGTTAAATCGTTCGAAAATGTTATTGCTGGAAAAGATGAAGAATATGTGAGCACAATCCTCTCGAGTGTTCATACCATTGCGGTGAACACATTTGTGCTAGATAAAAAAAAAAAATGAGAGCACCTCCTAGTTCTGTCCCTTCCCTTCTGTCTATTACCACACAAGAGGAACTGTGAGAACAGCTTTATTATTACTGTAGGCTTTGAGACTGTGATATTATCGGTGTAAATTCTATTCTTCTCTATTAGTGGGAAGAAAGTGCTGGAATAAAACAATAGTGTTTTTTATGAAAAGAACTGAATCACTTGACCCGTCTACTCACGGCCTTTGATCAGGTCATTGGCTTGTTTTTTTTTTCACTCGCATAATTAGTATTATGATGGTGTGACGGTTATGTTATTTAGGATCTCAACTTTAACCTCAAAGATACTCTATTTAAGCGTCCCAAGTTGGACAGGAAGCTGACATGCGCTCATAGTTTTGGGTTAAGGGTGTTGACCGGGCTCACCCACATTTTTGGCTCGAGACAAAAGAGCAGGCAGGAAGCAGATCCGAGTTCTTCACTAGCAGAGTCCACATCATCACTTCCTCTTCCAAATCTTCAGATCAGGACTCCTACTACAAATATCCAAACAGCAATCAGAATGGTTAGAAAGTTGGCAAGGAGGGCAGCAGTAACGGTCCTGCTGTTATCTGCTGTGTCAGTGTGTACAGTTTTATCTCAGGGCTCAAGGAGCATTTTGTATCATTATCATATTTTAAACCGTTCTGCAGCTTACTATTCCTGTGGATATGTTGATATTTTAAGATTTTTTGACGTCAACGTTTTTGAATGAGTTCTTGTAAGCAGGTCTTTACTTTATATAACAGTATTCAATTAAAAATCCTTTCAATAAAAATGAAATCTTTTGAATGGTAGTGTATTTAAAGGTTTTTTAGTTCAGTCGTTTCATTCTTGCACTTGTTATTTCAAAAGCAGCTTAATGTAGGTTTAGCAAAGTTCGCAAAAGAAGGTAATTATGTGGAGGTAATATATGATGTGGTGAAGTAGGATATGTTTGTTCCTGCTCGCGTGGTATTATTGGAGTACTTGATATCTGTTATTTCTAAGGCTGTGTCCACCTAAACTTTCTTTATGCACTTCCTCTCTACCTCCTTCTCCTGATCCTCTCTATTGTATCTTACTCTCTTTCTAGCTCTCTCTCTCTTTGTAGCCAAGAAACCGTGACTTGGAAGGGTAGGAGCAGGCAGGGCTTCTGAAAGGGTGGTGACTTCCTTTTGGATAAACATGTCATTAATCCAAGAGAACACATTCTTTCCCATCACAAGATAACCAAGAGGGAAATGGATCACGATCTTGCATAGTCAGGCTCTCTGCATGAGTGCCTCGTCTCCGCAGGGGTGACAACCTACATCTAATAGAAGCTTTTGCCTCTTAATTGAGACTTTATTATTACTTTATTAATTTTTTTTTAATTACAAAGAACCAAACATTTCAAAGCAGTAGGACTTTCTTTCTTTGACTGAAAAGTAGATGTTTTGAAGAATGACCAAGCTGCTGTTTTTCTTTCTTTGCGTGTGTGCTCACGGTCAAATCCTAAAAAGGACAAAGCACCATATAATTATACTAAAAATAGTCTTTTTGACATATTTGCTATAATCCATCTCCACCAGGGGTCCGAGGCTAAAATAGCAAATTTACAAGGGAGCCTCAAGATAAAATAAGACAAATTTAGACATAACATAAGACAATGTTGAAATAAGATGAAGCAAGCATTAGAAATATTTATTATTTTAATTTATTTATTTTTGTCTTTAGAAAAACAAGGTTGTCGTGATCTTAAAGTCCTGAGTGTTATTTCTAGACATGGAAAATTCATGTACATAATAAACATTTTATCAGTTAATTTTATTATTATTATTATTATTATTAAATCCTTTTCCTTAATCCTCGTCTAGTAAATCATGAACAGCTGAAAAAGTCATTGTGCCTTTAAATATTTTGGACAGTAAGTGGGCCTTGGAGTTGAGAACCATGGTTGCAAAAAATGTTTTATGTTAGCTTAATTCTTTGCATTATTTACTAAAATCGTCCCTCAGTTGTATCTTCATAGTAAATATGTATAAATGAGATATGACAGCTGAAGCAAAGTGAATGAAGTGTATACTGTTCCTCACACACAAAAGTCATGTAATATAGCCAATGAATCATATGGACTAGTTCATCCAAAAATTCTGTCATTAATTTCTCACCCTCAGGTCATTCCATGAGACCTACCTTCATCTTTGAAACACAAATAAAATGAAATTATAGAGCTTTGTAGCTTCATAAAATTAGGTTGAGCCTCTGATGTCACATGGACTGTTTTTAACAATGTCCTTACTACCTTAGTTGGTCTATGCTGGGTCAGAAAGCTCCTAGATTGGATGAATAAAGGGCTTAGAACGACATGAGGGTTAGTAATTAATGACATAACTTAATTTTTGGGTGAACTATCCCTTTAATGTTGCTGTTTTTGTCCTTTTTTGAGCTTGGCAGTAGAAATCTGGTTTGATGCGGAAAGCAGTGACTTGAAGATTCTTCCAATCATTTACTTTTGAGTTATGTAAAAAAAGAAAATCACTTAAAAGAACTAACCTATTAAAGAAAATCTACCTTACTTTATGTACCGTTGTTTGTACACAAGTACAAAACCACCAGAAATATACAGTGTCAGTGCTATATAAATTTTAATAAAAATCCCACTTGTGTGACGGTTCAGCACAATGGTGATATCTCTCAGTCCTGTTACGTAAATGTTCTGCGGCGCCTGTTCTTGGATTGTTTTGTTTGCCTGTGAACACACCCAGAGCTTAGTCCAGCATTCCCTCCATCATGTCCAAGGCGCAGGACTATTGAACTTGGCATGTATTCCCCCCCCAAAAAAAGGCAGCAATTGTTTTGCACGCATCTTGGCGGGGCGTCTGTCCCCCCGGGTTGTTACATAAAGGGCGGTGATGGTCAGCCACAGACATGCATGAGTCCAAACCTGTCATATTTCAAAGCAGACGTCTGTTCCACAGCACCCCAGGGAACCCCTCCCTTTGATTTCAGGGTGAAAGGGGTTATTGCATCTGTGTGCGATAGATCAATATACTATGTCATGGGTGCTGGTTTGTGGTATCGCACAGGAGGATATTTTCTTGTAAATGTCGTCACCAGCCTGTGTTTTAAGCAGAGAGGTGGAAACTTGAATTCTGCTTCAGGATGGTTTCTGAAGTTTGTTTTGATGTTATAAACTATTTAGACTGATGTGTCTAAATATCAGATTTTGCAAAAAGACCAAAATATTTCGTTTTGCTTTTCATAACACAGATTGTAACTTACAGGAAAACTTTGTGTGTAATGTTTGTGTCATATATACTCAGTGGAGATGAAGCTGATTCTTATCATCGTGTCTGTGCAGACTTCTTCCATAAAGCACTCACTGAATGTTGTAATAAACAGTCTTTCCTAACATTGTTTTGCACTGAATATGTTTATTACAGAGCATGGATTCGTTGGTTATACAGAGGATCTGCTGCGTAAGAACACGCTGCCAGACTACACAGCTGGCGAGACTTTCTTTACCGTGTTTGGGGTTTTCTTTCCTGCGGCGACAGGTGAGCTTACACACATAAACAAAAAAGGCTAAACTATGATATAATAGCCATTGATTTAATGGCACTGTGCTGATGTGTGAAGTAGAAGTTTGTATAACTTTAGTAGAAAAACTTGCAGCTGTACTGTATGTGAGTAGCTGGGGTTGGATTTGGGATTCAGACATTCCAGAAATCTTTCTTTTTGGCATGAATTTAATTTTACATTTAACAATTTTTTTTGTATAATAAGGTCTGAGCCTGCATGTTATTTATTTTATTTTTTTTATTTCAAGGAACCCCAAATATGATAATCATCTTGTGAGGCACCTCCTTTATAAAATACAGAGGCAGTTATTTTATATTAATAAATAAAATATTATAAAATAAAATAAAATATAATTAATAAAAGATATTATTATGTATTAAAATATTATTACAGATTGCAAACTTAAACAATTCTTTCTGAATTTACATAACTGTCTTAATTAATGTTGTCCTAAAACAAACTGCTTAAATAATTCTAGAAAAATCTTACTGTTAAAATCTATAAAATATTTGTGCTGTATATATTGTAGAAATATTATTAAATGTTTTGAATGTTTAGTATCACAATTGTTTAGCATTCACATATGTTGTAAATCTGTGAATTTAGTGTGCATAATGTTGTGACCTCAACCCACCTTTCATAATGCTTTTGACTATTTTCACTATATAAATAAAAAAACTGAGATAAATAATTACCTACAAAATGTGAGAAACCCATAAATGTAAGAAAAACCGCTTTATTCTTGTCTTGTTTTACCACACACAAGGCAAATCAGCGTCTGCCTCCTGTAAAGACTTGAACAATTAATTTGAGCAACACAAGGCCCTAATCAGTCGTGATCAAAGTTTCCTTTTCGCTCCTGTTGGAATACAGGAAGGTGTTTGAAGTGAGCTCTGATATGTACAGGTTTTGAATGGCCCCTTGTTTCCAGTCTTGTTTTCACAGTAACTCTGTGTGTGTAGGTGTGATGGCGGGATTCAACATGAGCTCTGATCTCCAGAGGCCCGAGCACAACATCCCCGTGGGAACTCTCGCCGCAATCTGCACCTCGTATGTTTCTGTCCGCTGCAGAAATAATCATTCATTCTTCCTTGGTTCATCTTTAGCCTCTATTTGTGTTGACTGTACACATACTTTAGAGCAGTCGCCAAAAAAAGAAGATACGAGAAGCAGAATTGCGATACGCCTTAATGCCCTGAGAAAAAAAAGGGTATATGCCATACCCTTTTTTTGTGTGAGATGTACTGTATGTCTGGTAATGGTCGATAGGATTTTTTTTAAATTAATGTTTTGAAAAGGAATCATCAGGGCTGCATTTAACTGATACAGAAATACAGTAGAAATGTAGAAGAGATACATAGTAGATACATAGAAATACAGTAAAAATGTAAAAAAACCCAAACATTTAAAACATTTTTTACATTTAAAATAACTTCTATTTTATTGCACTAACAATCATTATAGTATGCTGATTTTAATACAAAATCTTAATACAAGTTCAATACTTTTTCTATAAATAGAATAAATGACTCCTGTTTAATGTTGAAATCCGCAGGTGGTTCCTGTATCTTGTCTTTGTGTTTTTACTGGGAGCCATTTGCACCAGAGATGCGCTGCGCTATGATTTCTTAATAGCGGAAAAGGTAATCTAATGTTATTACAGGCTTCAGAGGATGGCCATCTTCCATGTGTTTTTCCACTATTAAGACTCATCTTCTCAACTGAAAGTGAGACTTGAGAATAGCACATTAACCGCAGATAAAATGTTACAGTTGCATTTATTGTCATGCTAATGTCATTCCACTGGTCTGCAGGCATAACAGAGGCATTTGAGGTCATTCTCAATGCTACAGCTGGTTAAGAGTTTGAATGACAGCAGAGCCCAGTTGCGCACTGACCTTGCACATACACTGATGTCTGATAGCCACACAGCTGACAGTCAGCATATATTACATTGGGCTGCTGAACTAAGCAACATAGTTTATGAATGTGTAAGGCTGTAGCCTGGCTGTGGCTGACCCAGCTGTCTCTTAATGTGGGCTGTGGTGTTTTTGGGTTAACACTCTACATACAATGCATATTAAATATTGCATTAAATCTACAAAAAGGTGCACTTTGTACATTTACTGTGTTACAGAAGTTAGGGTTTCATACACCTAATCAACCTTACTGTATCATTTGTAATTGCCCCTTTTCCCATTATGGGTTCTTTCAGATTACACATTGTTTCTTTGATTTACTTTCAACACATTATAAGCTTTTTTCAGTCTGGCCAAGCGGAACAGAGCTGGGTGGAGCCCTCTACATTCTCTTCCCCTCTGTGTTTGTTTTTTCCCAGGTCTCCTTGGTTGGTTTCCTGTTTTTGCTGGGCCTCTACATCTCTTCCCTGGCCTCCTGCATGGGCGGCCTGTACGGTGCACCCAGGATCCTCCAGTGTATCGCCCAGGAGAGAGTCATCCCCGCTCTCGGATTTCTTGGGAAAGGGGTGGGTGCTTATAAGGAGATTTTAATGTGGTTATATTGTGTCTTGTTTCATAAGAGAGGATGCAGGGCTGGTTAGGTTTTATGCTAAAATATATAAAATGGTTAACTTTATTATATATAATAATATTTTTTGGATGTTATTAAATCAAAGTTATAAAAAAATAAACCATTTGGAAAATCAGGGATGTACTTATGGGTTCTCTCAGATTTTAAGAAATGATCAGACTAACATCTGATTTAGTATAACAAGTGAAATTAAACATTTGTTTTTCATGCACTTTGTGCCACTTCAATGAATTGTTTACTTTTTCATGCTTAATGAGTAGCTCCATAGACGACAGGATGGGTTCCTAATTATAGTGTCCCAGAGTTCGGTCCAAAAAACGTGAAGGAATGAATTGTAACAATTGTGGCTTTCAAAAAGCACAGCACACCCTTTCCCTCGACTGAGCTCTGTCTGACCCCACTCTATGGGCTACAAGTTCACCCGAGACATCTCGCCCTGAATCAAAGCCCCAGAACAAACGCAGGAAGCACAGAAAAGACCAACCCTGGTGGATCTGGAGCTGTGCCAGCCAGTAGCAGTAGTGCCTCCATCCCATAAATCTGATCTGGGTAATGACTGGTCTGAGGTGACATGGGAGATGTCTTTTTTGGGATGTTTTAACTGGATACTTATATTCGTTCATTACATAACCTGAAGAGTGTGAAAGAAACAAGGGTACAGGAATTGGGTACATAATGTGAACTTGCAAATGATTAATAAAAACTTTTGAAGTAGACATTCCTATCTGATCCCATAATGCATTGCAAGGAGCTTAGGAAAAAAAACAGACAAGTGTTTACTATAAATATAATATAAGTTGGGATGCTTCATTACAAGGTCCTCATGTAGTGAGCAGACAGTAAGGCATTTTGTCACAGCCATAGATTTACCCTTCTCTTTATTTTTATATGTATTACAGAGAGGGCCCAATAAGACACCTGTGGCTGCCATCTGTTTGACCAGCTTGATCTCCATGGCCTTCATCTTTATCGGCCAGGTCAATGTACTGGCTCCCATCGTCACCATCAACTTCATGCTAACCTACAGCATAATTGATTATTGCTATTTCTGTGTGGTGAAAACCCATGAGCTGCAGGTCCAGCAAAGGGCGACACTGATCAGGAGGTCAAGCTCTAGAAGATCGCTGGTGTCCAGCACTCATCCCCATTACGGCAGCAGTGGAGCCATCAGTAAACCTGTGAACGGCACACTGCTGGAGTTCACCAAAGACATGGACCAAATATTTTCATTGCCCAGCACGGACTCCGCTGATGAACAGAAAGTTTCTCTTCCTGCCTCCAAGGCCCGGGGCAGGAAGTCAAAGATTCCAGCTAAAGAAACGCTGATGAACAGTTTCGGGTTGGACTTGAAAAGCAATGGAGAATTAGATAACGGAAAAGATGGGAGGGAACAAACTATTGGATTAGATGATAATACCAGCAGCCAGATAGGATTTATGGAGTCTGACTTTATGACAGAAGCCAAGAGGAAACAGTCTTTGCCTAATTCTGGCCTAGTTGAACTTGAACAGCTCCCAAGAGAACCGATAGACAGAAATGGTATGCAAATCTCTACAAAACATTACATAACTCCTCAATATAGTAATCAAAATGTTTATTTATTTTATCTTATATACCTTTCGTTCACAGGTACAGAAACAAATATTGAAGAATCAGAAATAAGATCAATCCAGTTTTCGGTGTATGCCAGATTTTGCAACCACTGGGTTTCATTAGTTGGTGTAAGTTTGGCAAAAATTATCCAGCTTGTAAGCACTAAGCTCAAATTTTTAATGCTGTTTTTATCTTTCTTTAGGCATTGTGCTCTTTTATGATAATGTTCGTTATCCAGTGGATGTACGCCTTAATTAACATTACATTCGCCCTTATCCTCTTTCTCTACATTGGAACAACAAGCCCAGGTTTGCCAACAGGTAATTGCTATTGTTTCTAACATTTATTTGATTTTCAATAATCTTTAAGAAAATTTGAGAAATAACCCTAGTTGCTCATCACTGAATATTGTCTGATAAACACTTAACATTTTTAAGGATAGGTTTTTCACAATTTTGATATCTGGTTATATGAATATATTATTTTAACCATTTAAATTAAAGTCAAATAAATATAGAAGTTTATTATGCACCAGGGTTGGGGTCAATTCAGGAATGAACTCAACAATTCCAATTCAAAGAAGGAAATTGGAATTGGAATTAAACAACAATTAAAGGAAACAGAATTGGAATTGAATTGGAGTTACAGGAAGTGGAATTCAATTCAGGAAGAAATCCACTGAATTCTGTTTATTGCTGAGCATTTATTTGTCATTGCATTTAAAGACATACATTTTGAACTTAATTTATGTAGATTTACAAATATCAGGCAATGTTAGAAATAGAGTTGATCGAATGCAAGTAAATAAAAATGAGAACAATACATTATGAATTAATAATTGAATGACAGTGGTGATAAATTTCTGAATACGTTCAATATATGATTATCAAACGTTTTGGTCTTGATTTAAACTTTATTATCAATTCAATTACACAGTGAATTTCGACTACATAGCTTTAACATAAACAAATCAAATACACTTAATGTGATTCAAATGCATCAGTCATGTGTGAATGAAACAGGTAAGATCAAAAGTCTCCACACTGATCAGTGTTCATGTGTTTCTACACTGATGCTTTTGATTCACATTAAGTGTATTTGATTTGTTTATTTTAAAGATATGTAATTGAAATTCACTGTGTAATTGAATTACATAAAGTGTAAATCAAGACCAAAACATTTGGTAATCATATATTGAACGTATTCAGAAATTTATCACCACTGTCATTCAATTATTAATTCATAATGTGCTGTTCTCATTTTTATTTACTTGCATTTGATCAACTCTATTTCTTACGTTGCTTTATATTTGTAAATCTACATAAATAAAGTTCAAATGTACGTCTTTAAATGCAATGACAAATAAATGCTCAGCAATAAACAGAATTCAGTGGAATTCTTCCTGAATTGAATTCCACTTCCTGTAATTCCAATTCCATTCCATTTCCTGTCAGCTGCACGCAGTTCCAATTCCAATTCCAATTCCAGGAAGTGAATTGGAATTTACCATTCATTCTCAATTTAATTCATGAATGCCCCCCCCCAACCCTGTTATGCACATATCCATCATTATGATGAGTTTTCTTGTCAGGAAATCTAAAATGACATTCTCTGCCCACAGGTGCAGCAGCTCGCTTCAGTTTCTTCAGGTGGCTCAAGACTTCGCTGCAGAATTTGGGGTGGTAAGTTACATATTGTTCTGTAGGAAGACTTGACTTTTTCAGCACAAAGTCTGGTCCTTATTGCAGTATTATGTGACCAAGAATCACCTACTTAGACAGGAAAAGGACAATTTTTATATGATGTTTGAGGGCAGGTTTATCAGAAACATAAAATACCACAACAATGCTTGTACAGAAACAGAAGCCAAAAGAAAATTGCTGATTATTTTACAGACATTCTGTAGAACACCAATTTGAGTTAACAGAAAATAAAATTCAGAATATATTTTGAATATGTTAATCTAAATGAACTGAGCCTGAGAGTAAGTTATTGTCTTCATGCTCTATGGAAAATTATGCTATTATTTAGCTTGGCTTATTAGGAGAGTTCTTCAAAAACAGAAAAAGGAATGCACTTACAAAGATTATGTGGGTATGTGGCATTGCGGTTGTGTCCATTATGTCCATTGTGGATGATTTGGTTAATAGAACTATGAATATACACAAAACCAGACCTGACATTACCAATCATTTGCCTCTCCTTAGGCAAGAGGGGGCCCTCCAGGACCAGATTGTGGTGACGCCCTCTTTGTCAGCTGTTGGCATGGAAACCACGCAGCTAACAGAGGAAAATGCAGACTTTGCCTTCCGTGATCGTTACCATCACTCCTCCTTTATCACCACCACAGACAAGATAGTTGACCCTCAGTCCAGCTGAGCATGTAACAACTGTGCCCTGCTAACCAGCTGGAAAGCTGAAAGAGTGGACACATGGGACTAAATCATCACTCATCACATAATATATATTTTATTTACTGCATTTGTCAGGCAGTACTCTGAGGACTGAATTTTATTTCCTGGAAAATCTGAAGGAAACGAATAATGTTTGTCTGACAAATCGGGAATGTGCAATCAAAGTCATGCAATGTGAATTAATTTGCCATCAAGATACTTTTCTGGTGAAATGCTTGTATAAGGTTTAATATGCAACACAGGGACTTTTACCTTCCAGATAATTTATTTTTGATCACTGATATTAATGCAGAATTAATATAGGTTTGATATGCAAACCTATTTGCATGCTTCATATCTGTTTATGTGGCAGTCAAGTTGCAGCTTCTGCAGATCAGTTGCTCTAAACAGAAGAACTGTCGTCTTCTGCTCATCTTTATGTTCATGCATGGTTGGGATTTGAGTCTAGGTCCAGTTGCTTTCTGAATGAAGTCTATCATGGCAATTCACATTAATAATGAATAAACTGCTGTGATTACATTTCTAGTTTGGGTGCATGAAGTTTAGTTCTGTCTTGTGGTCATTCATTTTGCCAGTAAATGGCAGTTTTTTTTATATATAATTATCAAGCATCACTGGTGCCAATTATGAATGCCTTTTAACATGTTGAAAGTTTCTCCAATGTCTTAGAAATGTCTAAAAATGTTAACCAAGTGATTTTGCGTAGTATGCAAACTGGGGGTTTGATTTAGAAACTAAGAAAAGTAAGAATCCCACCTGTTGTGGCATCATTTGACTGTCATACTCCGAGTGGAGCACACATTTGTGATCTCGCGTTCATCCAGAGGAATGGGGTGGAAACCGCTATCGCCTGCCCGAGGGGAGGAGTCATCCACGGCTCCGGTTTGTCACTCTCGCTGCATGAAATATAACCCTTCCAAGTCTTCATGTCCAACTTTAAAACCAACTTATGGAATTTACTCATGGGAAACTGTTAAAGGGACTCGCTTTCCGATGGTGACCCGGACCACTCTGGCGTTTTATTTATTAGGAAGTCCGCCCGGTCGCCTTTATAATGGAAACGTGTGTCGAGAGACGCGCTTGCCGTGTGGTTTTCACGGTCTTTCTGCTTGTCCTAAATACTGTGATTTCCGAGACTTTCTCTCCAGACGCGGACACCGATAACCCGCTGAGTACCGAAACTTTTTTGACCCGAACAACTGGTGTAAAACAAGCCTCCTCCTGGCCGGGGAGAGAGGCCACCGCAACAGCTGTGGATCTATCGAGTGGACTGGGGGAGATGACGGACATTCCCGCCAGTGTGTCCATCACTGGAGCTCGAGAGGGTAAGACTGTGATGCTGGTTAGATGGACAGCACACTAACTTCTGCTAGAGCCTCAGTCTACAGTTAGTGTAAACTAGATCAAACTGAGAAGTTTATTTTCAGGTGTACAGAAATATGATTTTTAAACTGATTGCAGAGATTCCACCTCCATTCAGAAGTATCTCATGTGATAAAACTTGAAATGTGTAAATTATTAAAGCCATTTAAATATGTAATATATTAAAATACATTCCTTCTAATAAAAGAACTATGTTTTTATCATGCAGCTGAAGTGTTGTCCAGTATGAAGTCTGTGAACTAATGAGATTATTTACACTCAGTTTCCTCAGTTTTTGGAAGAGCATCTCTTTTAATGGATGACCTTCTTGGCTCATGACCATCCTGGTTCATAAACTGTTCCACTTTCTTGAGCCAACGAGTTCTTTTCAATCTGCAGTTTATGCTAGTGATGTTTTTGTTTTAGTTTTGTGATTTAATTTGGAGAACTTCCACTCTGTGTCATTTGTCCTGTTGACATTTTGGCATCAAGTGTGCAATTAAATAAATAGAATTAAATGCAGCGAATTGGCTCTGATATACTTTTTTTTTTATTTAGAGAATGTAGTAAACTTTATGTAAATATGGGAAAATGGGTGTTTATGCATTATATATTAATATTATTTTCTAGGTAAACATTTCAGAATTGGTCCTTAAAAAAATCCACGTGGATTTATAGCCTTGTATCTCATTTAATGCATCAGAGGATTTGGGATGGAGAGATAAATTATGTGACACATTATTCTAACTTTACTTTTACATGCATATCTGAGAAATGTGACCATACACCTGAGAAAGGTTAGTATCATTGTTGAGTCGAGAAATATGTATTTTGCTTTCCAAACCAAAAATCCCTTTCGTCTTTTTGTATTTTAGTTGGGTTTTATCTTACACATTACATTCCAAAACATGTTAATCTAGTTCATGAAGAAACAGTTTGTGCAGGCCTTTCTTCACCCCATCATTTAGGGCTGACTGTATATCCCTGAACGTATTGCAAGCTGAAAGATCTTCTGTTAAAAGATCCCTGTAATGCTAGCCCAAACAGACATTTTCAGTGAGTGAGTCAATTTTTGGATAGTGACATGACCCAAAATCCTATCATGGCTTTCCACACTAAAATCAACTTCAACAGATATTGTGCTCGTAACATTTATTTTACAATAGCTCATTCGGATTTGAATGGATTGCTACAAACCAGTTTAATTGTTGTTCTTATGATTTTATTTTATAGTCCTGTAAAACAGAACCATGTTGCAGTTTCATTAAGAACTACGACAAACTTAAGCACTAAGAAATAAAGAAACAAGTATATCTTACAGTGGCCTACTGATTAACATATAAAAGAAAAAAAACAAAGTGGAAATCTAAAAGTATTTTATAATAGTAATAGTATTTAATAAATGTAATGCTACTCAATATATTTTAACCCCCCTGTTTGAACGGCTTGAATAATCAGAGGTCTTTTGATGAAAGTTTTGCCTGTGTATGAACTCCATGCAGGCAGTGACAACGCTGTAATATGGACTTTGCTAGGTCAGCTAAAGGAAGGAAACAGCAGGTCCCAATGGGTCAGATCCCCTCCATTTTTAGGGCCCAAGCTTTTGTTAGGTTAGACGAACTTGGCTGCCAATTGTTCCCCACCCAAAATCATTACATCCGCAGTCACTTCTGAAAACATCTCACATAGTTCATAAGGTTTCCCAAGGCTCACACCACATGAAGCGCACTCTAGTGGACATGTTTCTCAAATTTCCCCTTTCAGTACTGTTTTCAGTTTACAATATATATATATATATATATATATATACATATATATTGTTCTTTATTTCCCCAAACCAGGGCATTCAGAAAAACCTTTAAGCATCTCTACAAACACAGCTGACTGGAGGATGACCTCGGATGATTCCACTGAGCATCTGCAGACTGACAAAGAGTTTACCCATAATGCCACAACCCAGTGGGATGGTCCATCAGTGGCATCACACAGCATCACCAGCCACCATCCCATTACAGAGGCTCGAACAGTGCGAGAGGCTCCCGTGACCGATCTGAGAGATGTTGACATCACAGACTCTGTCTCTCACACTGATAGCACCTACATTTCCACAACCAACCGAGTTGGAGAACGCACGCTGCTTTCTGTGACCACCAACAGCACCTCTGCGTACACTGAAGAAACCAACTCCTCGGATGCTGTCTCTCAAACCTTGAGCTGGGAAGTGAGAACATCAGGAGCCACCCAGGGCAAGGAGGAAACCGTAGAAGATTTATCTACATTGTCTAAACAGACTGAACCCACTATTGAAGACCATAATGCTACCAATGCAACTCAAAGCCACTCTTTGGAGACCGAGCAGTCAACGCTGTCCCACGAGTCACAGACGGGACGATCTAGTGCCACAGGACAGACCATTGAACAGGTGTCTGATAATGACAGTCAAAATTCAACACCCCCTTTTACAATGGTCAACAGAGAAGAAGGGAAAATGGATGCCACATCGCTGAGTGGCGGGACGTCTTATACAGAAACGGATGACTCTGTGTCATCTGTCTCACCTTTTACCTCCGTTGGACACAATGCCACTAGCACATCCCAACAGAGCCGCGATTCCACAATGATTTATTCTCTTGATACTGATGCTTCTACTGAGTCTACTGAATCTGTCAGCTCAACTGGCCAAGAGGAACTCAGAGGGTCTCCGACCCATACAGTGGAGGAGACAACTATTCAACGCTTGACCACTGCACCTCCATTGCCTGAAGATGTAGCCACCACAATCCATGACTCATTTACGAAGTTCCTCTCTGGCAAACCACCCTTCGTCCCAAAGACTGATGATCGGACCAACACAGAAGTGGTGCCAACAACTGCCATGCCAGCAACTCATAGGCCACAGGTTACAGAGGACGCCACTGAAGAGGCATCTACTGTTTATAGTTCTACCAACACTTTCACTACCATGACTCCTCCCGTCACCACCCATCAGATCCAACCGAGCACCACACCGAAAGTCCAAACTGAACACACTACCATCGTTACCACAGATATTGTTCAGGTGTTGCGGACGACACCCACCACAGCCCAGCATCCGCTTACCTCAACTACTGGTGGACCACAAGCACCCAGTACATCTGATTCTGCTGACGTCACCACCTTGCACTTAGAAACCAGCACTGCAACGCCAGGGAACACTACTGCAAATGGCAGACGTGCAACAACACCGTACAGCAAAAGCACCTCGACCAAGACCACTGTGGTGGAAACCACCAGGAATCACATGGACAAGAGTACAACAGTGATGATGGGAATGACAACCACGCAGATGTCATTTAAGTCAACAGCATTACCAGGTATGTTCGACTTTTAGTATTTAGATTTCAAATATAAAGCAGCATTTGAAAATATATTAAAATAATGCGTAATTTTATAAATGCAGATAAATTTTATAAATCAAATAAATGCAGCATTGGCAAGAATAAGTGACTTCTTTTAAAATCCCTAAAACTGAAGGACCCTAAATGTTTGAGCTGTATTGTGTATTTGTCTAAATAAATAAAAAAAGGACTAAAATTTAATTATACTTAATTAAGTGAATTAAGGCATCACAGCAGTGTAATGTAATGTATTAAAAAAGACATTCATTTAAAAATTTCGTAAAGATTACATTTAACCTTGTTATTAAATTAATAGTGTTTTAGTAGTTTTAATTGGTAGAATAAAAAAAGAAGATACTTAAAAGAACATTGGAGGCCACTGACTTCCATTGTATAGCCTAAACATGAAACACTGCGACATTTCACGAATTATCTTCTTTTATGTTCCCCAGAAGAAAGTCAAAAATTATGACAGAATTTTTATTTGGGGGTGAATTATTACTATTATTAAAGTGTTACTTAAGCATATGATAAAATAGACTTGGCTCTTTTGACTCAGAGTAGTTAGCGTTTCTCTAGTAACATTATAATGTTAGCAGTTTCTTAGAAAAACTCCGGCAACCACACTAGTCTTGTAAAGATGAAAAAAATTCAAAATCTTAATGTTAATATTTGTTTCATTGTTTGCAGTTGTGTACATTAAGTCACCTGTTCATTTGATTTACTTCTGAACAACCAAGCCATCTCTTTCTTCTGTAGATCATGTGTGTGGGCCTCAAACTTGCGCAAATGGAGGCCACTGTATTAGATCAGCTAAGGGAAGTTACCACTGCCAGTGTCTGCCTGCATGGACAGGACCCTTCTGCACAGAACGTAAGAAGCACACTTAAATATAGACAACCAAACTGGACCATCATTCATCTTGGATGTGGCAGTCAAATGTCTGAAAGTTAAAAGAGCAGTGACAAACAGGAACAGCAATGTTGTAATATCAAATGAAATGTTTTAATCCTGCTAGTCACTAGATTAATTTAAATGCATCAATTACGTTATGTACTGTATTGTTTTCTATTTCTATGTATATTTGCATGAGGGTTTTTGGAAAAAAAAAATGAACAATGTTTAAGTAGGCTGTGTGTTTTTCTGTAGATGTGGATGAGTGTGTGAATAGTCCGTGCCCCCAGGGTTCAGTGTGTGTCAACACAGGTGGCTCTTTCAGCTGTCAGTGTGCCCTGGGCTTTGACTTGGAGGATGGTCGCAGTTGTACGCAAGGTAGGTGGTCAGTTGTCCCCAATAAAACAATGTCCAGAGTGCACAAATATATTTTGGTGATAACTTGCGTTACCCTTATTGTGTTTGTTTTGGCTTTACCTTGCAGTGAAGACATTTTTGGGCACTTTCACTGTCAACACCTCAATGCACCTCAGAAGTTCAGGTCCACATGAGCTGCACAGAGAGATTTTACAGCTGGTATGCAACACTGTACTGCATCACGCACCTGACTTCTCCACCTTGCAACTACTAAACCCACAGCCAATCAGCTAATGCAGAAACCATTATAGAAATAGAGAATGATATTGGTTGCAGGTGATAATGCGATGCCCTGAACATGGGTTAATTTTAGACATTTGTGTATTGGTTTTTCAGCTCAATGCCTCGCTCTCCATCTTTCACGGTTACCGACGTTCCACTTTACATAAAAGGTAAGTTTCTACTTTCTATTTTGCAGAGTCCCAGCAGGAATAGGTTATACGAGGAACTAAAAATCAACTGTAGCGTGCTACTGGTTTGTCAACCCACTGTCAATATATTTTCTATACATTTTGCTATGTGTCAAATGATCCTTCAGATATATTTTGGCAGCTACCAGTAGGCAGGGCTGTTTAAAGAGATTAATGCATGAATGAATGTGAAAATACACAGTGAGATGTGTGCTAAACATGAAATAACTTGGTTTTAAGTGGTGTAACAGCTGACTTAATACAATTTTAATATTTAAAATAAATTAAATGAGCTTAAATGGACTATCCAAAAATACATGACTACATTTTTTCGAAATACAGCCTAGACTACTGTTTAAAAGTTTGGTGGTAATTTTTTAAAAACAGTTTCTTATGCTCACCAAGGCTGCATTGTTTGATCAGAAATACAGTAAAATAATACTTTTATACAAATACAATTTAAATATTTTTTATTTAATGCACTTTAAAAAGTGTATTTTATTCCTGCAATGGCATTGCCATCTTTCTGAAGTTACTCTCACACGAGCAGAATAAAAGTTGTAAAGTAAACGGTAGTTATGCTTATGCAAATGTGACACTTGTTTTAGGATTCTTTGACAAATAGAGAGAACATTTATTTGAAATAGAAATCTTTTGAAACGTTTAAAATGCAATGCATCTTTCCTGAATAAAAGTATTTGAAAAAAACATACTCAGTCATTTATATTATTTGCAAATTCATAATTTCTAACTTAAATTCAGGGCATGATTTTTCTTTCTTACATGTGAATGCATATTCCTTGTGCAGAAATGGAGGAGATGTGCAGATCTCAGCGGTGAGCATGTTTTCACTCTCCTCCAATGTCACCAGCACGGATGTCTTCAACAGCATCCAGATGTCCCTGAGCAACTGCAGCCAGACGTACTCGCACTGCACCATTAAGCTTCAGCACCATCTCTCCTATCACGGTACCATTCAGCACTCGCTGTCTACATCATAGTCTTATCTCAAAGCCATCCCCTTCTGTTCTTATCCTCCACTTTAGAGATATGATAATACCAGTCACGCAATACACACGGATAACACAGTCTTTAGAGGGGCTCTCTTAGCCCCTATAATAATATTTTGGAAAACTCTTTGTCACGCTGTTTATCTCTGGGAAGCCATTTGTTCTGAAGCACTTCTTTCTGTTTAGCGGAGAGCCTGTGTTTGGCCCAGAAGACCAAGTGTGATTTTCAGTACTCAGAGTGCACGGACACTAGCGGGAGCCCATACTGTCAGTGCAAAGCAGGATACTTTAAAAAGAACCCAGAGGACATGACCTGCAGAGGTACAACAGCCTTTTTTTAGTTCTTTGAATACTTTCAGACTGTGGGACTTCGTCAGCAAGTTTCTCATTAGATTTTTTTATTTCGCTGTTAGACTGCGGAGATGGACTCAAGCTTGTTAACGGCAGCTGTGTCGAGTAAGTATGTTTTTGTAATGAGTTTTGAACAATGAACAATCAGTTAATAAATAAACAAACCCCTAACTATTTATTAATGTTTCTTTCCCCACAGTTTAGAATAGTTAAGTCATACAAAACTATGAAATTTTATTAAGTTTATTATTAGTTATTTTGGTACTTAAACAAAATGAAACAAAATAATAAATAAATAAACAATACATTTCAACAATTATTTCAACAAAAATTTGAGTTTTTTTATGATTCTGTTTTTTTTAGCTCTTTGCTTAGATTACAGCTTTAACACCCTGGTCATTCTCTCAACTTCATGAGGTGCCACCTGAGATGCTTTTTAAACACTTTTGAGAGTTCTCATTTATGCTGGGCATGTTTGTTGCCTTTTGGCTGCTTTCCTGCACTTTACGGTCCAATTTCCACTTTCAGGCGTTTAAGAATAAGCCTTAAGATCAAATGTTTTTAAGATCATAGGAAACAAATTTAGTTAATTTTGTCCAATGTGTTTTTTGTACGCATGTATGTTTGCAAAAAAAACTACAAATTTCTTCTTTTTTAACTTCTTTAGGTGCATGTTTGGATTTGGAGGTTTCAACTGCAATAACTGTAAGATTTTATGCTAATGGATGTTTTTTTTTTATCATTTTTGGTATTAAAATATTAAAAAATATTAATTGAATAAGCTAGTGAAACAGAATTATTTTCACACTAAAAATATGTTTATGTGGCTAAAATAATCTTGTGTTTAATAGTCTATAAGCTGATAGCTGTGGTGGTCTCTCCTGCTGGAGGAGCTCTTCTGTTGATCGTCGTCATTGCACTTATAGTCACCTGCTGCAAGTAAGATCTCACAATAAATATAAAGCTTTCCTGCTTATTTTACAGATAAATATCTTAGGAAGTTTTAAACTACAAAAATTAATTTTCTTCTTTAATGCATCCTCAGAAAGGACAAAAATGACATCAACAAAATCATTTTCAAAAGCGGAGACCTTCAGATGTCGCCCTACGCAGAGTTTCCTAAGGGTAATCGTGTGTCAATGGAGTGGGGCCGAGAGACTATAGAGATGCAGGAGAACGGCAGTACCAAAAATCTCCTGCAAATGACAGACATTTATTACTCGGTAGGTGATCATATGCACCTGTCATAAGTGTAAAGGGATTTTACATTGTATCGAGTGGTTTAAACTTCAGAGTTACTGTATAATTGCTCATGTAGTAAATTTTAAAATGAGAAATTGCATTTATGAAGGCAATATAGAAGCTTTCTTCTACAATAGAATAAAAACATAACTTTTTGTGCAGGTAACTTGCTACTCAAAATTCTGCCTTTTTTCTCAGAAATATAATAATATAATATTATAATTAATAATAATATAATTAATATAATAAAAATTCTGAATTATGGAGCTCACAGTTAGTCTGAATTATGAGAATAAACTTGCAACTGTGTGAATACATTTCAGAATTGTGAGATAAAAAGTCGCAGTTACTATTTAATAATTATTATTTTTTTTTTTTATTAAGTTGTGGCAGAAAAACAGATGGCCATGCGCGTCCTGAATAAGTGAATTTCCTACATGATTAGCTAATATGTGACCGCTATTGTCTTTTAGGCTGCACTGAGGAACTCTGACCTTGAGCGTAACGGCCTATATCCATTTTCCGGTCTCCCTGGTTCGAGGCATTCCTGCATCTACCCAGCTCAGTGGAACCCTTCCTTTATAAGCGACGATTCACGGCGAAGAGACTACTTCTGAAGGCCTTAACCAGCAAGCATACAATTTGATACTGCATGTAAGCTCTCTCTGTATGTTTGGACCTGCAGCGGATCCTGGAGCTGGATACTGACCACTAAAGGCCTTTGAATGTGAAAATGAGCTGGCAGGAAAAGACCATTATCTGTGAGACTGGAAGAAAGCCGCAATGGCCTGTCTGGGTCAATTTAGCATTTGAACACAGTGCCACAATAAGACTTTAGTTTCTGGTGTGGAGCTAATGAACTGATGTTCTCATAGCTCCTCGCAGAGCGTTTATACTTAAAGGCCCCGATTTACTTCAAACGAAGTTCTTTTTCGTTTAAGTGCAAAAAGAAGTTCAAAACGGCTGAGTGATGGCATACTGTTTCCGAAAATTCGGACACCCTGCGCTGCTGGAGGGGGGTGTAGATTAATGTAACGCAAACATGACGTGCCGCCAACACGTAGCCTATACATTTGATTAAAAGCAAAGGCTTATTTATTGTGTACCCTTTTTTGATTTGCTTTGAAAGAAGAACGACGACGACAGCAGCAGTATGGTGTAATATTTATTAGCTTGCTACCTTTTATTTTTAATCTTTTCATGGCTTTGGAAAACTTGCATCTGATGTTTCTCTACCTCGCTTTTAACTCTGGGTGGTTCCCACAAGCTTCGTTGTAATCTCTTTAGGAATGAATTGCTTTCGCTGAACTTTTAAAGTCTCTCCGCGATCGTCCAGGTGCGGATATGTGGCAGCTCAGGGAGCAACATTGTGCTGACAAACGATCCTGGAAGAAATAAATCCCCATTCACACACCCACCGATTGCGTAGCCACCTCGGATCAGACATCAGAAATGACTTCATTTCAGTTCGTTCTTCGATATTTTGTTGAAGTATATCAGGGCCTTTAGTGGAAGTCAGTGATATTAGAATAACACATTAAGACGCCTGCGCTACAGTATAACTTTTGCATTATAAAAGTTTGCACTATGAACCCTTCAGACAGATATTATCTCAAGTGGAAAAAGCCATAAATGTATCATATTTATACCTGGAATAATGTACCCAACTGGTTTGTACTGTGTTTTGTGTATGATGGGGTATTGTATGTCTGTTTGTGTATGCTAATCAAAAGTTAAAGGGATGGTTTACTCTAAAATGAAAGTTCTGATATTATGTACTCACCGAAACATACCTTTCATTCCTTGGTGAAACTTAAATCTCATTTACCATTACCAGAATGCTAATTGTTGCTTAACAGCCCCTGGTTCACGTTTACCTACATGGTATGGAATAGAGCAGTATGAACATTGTTTGAAGTATCTCCTTTTTTGTACCATATTGGAAAAAGAATGCATTTGGAACAATATTAGGGTGTGTGTATATGATGACATTGTTACATTTTTAGAGTAAACCATCTCTTTAATGCATTGTAGTGGTATAGTTTGTATCAGAGAAGTGTTGTGAGATTTGTGCTGGAGAACTAAACCTGTGTAAAAACTGGTAGGATTTTGAAACGATATTACTGGATGCAGCATTCGTGTGAAATGTAGCAGATATTGCCACAAGGTATTACAGTTTGTTTGAACAACAGTAATAATCATAAAACACATAGCTGCCTTGTTTGTTTCCTAATTTATTTTATTTAAGTTTTCTGTATCAGATAACACCTCCATGTGTTTGTATGGATGCTTGGTGGTGCATGATTGGATGGACTTCACTTGGTGTCCATTTCATTTTATGTTAAGTGTGGTATTGTGAGATGTGCTTTATTTGTAATCTTTAGTATCAGACACTGCTTTCCTCTTTAGCATTTTTCCCCTCCTCTGTGGATGGACACTTGAATCTGGCGTTGTAGTCAGAATTATATTGTAAAATAAAAGAGAAATGAAGTATGATTTTTTTTATATTTGTTTTTATTGTAATTGTTCATTGCTTAAATGTTAAACAAAAGTCCAGCCTTAAGACTAAGACCAAAATGGTTGGCATCTGCAATGTTATTTTCTACTTTTCCAAACGAATCTAAATCTAAAAACATAATGGAAGATCTTTATATTTAGATAGTTGTACATGAACATATACAGTATAACATCAGACAAAATACTCTTATGGGCTGGTATTGTGATAATATATGTACACTTGAATAGACACAAGTGAAACAACAACAGGGGACAGTTACAACATTAAAATGTAATGAAAGCTTTTTTAAATATAATTTAGCTGTTTATTTATTTTACATTTAAACCTTCAGTAAAGTAAGTTTGCTGTATAAAATAAAGAATAGTAAATGAAAAATCAATCTCAATCTCAAGTCAATCTTTCAATTGAAAGGGAGTATAAAATAACTATATAATATTATGGCAAGCTTTTAGATCAATGTTGTGGTAAAGGACAGCATGGGAAGGATGTTGCAACTGTCCCTGTATACACTGATATATCCGTGATAAAACTTATAGCTTGACACAATATCATTGTGGCACAGACACTCAGAAAACACAGGTTAAAATGTTATGTTTTTACTATGCATCATGCAAACAACTTACACACTGACAAAAAAAACTAATCTTTTAAAAAATATGTTTTTCGGGAATAACACGTCAACTAGCAGACATTAGAGCATTATTAGACTGTCTGCTTATTTACTTACACTTTATTTTGATGGATCCACAGCACACTACTTACTATCAGAAACTTAGCAGGTATATGTCAACTAATTCTACTCACCCTAAACCTACCCTAAAAGTCTACTCTGAGAGTTAGTAGACATGTAGTTGCAAATGAATGATAATTAGTTTATCAATATAAAGTATTTTTTGTTGTCTGATTTCTTCCAGACGAGAGGGTTAATGCAGCATGTGCAGTATCAATATCATCACTGCAGCTTATTCCAGTTTGAAGACATAAGCCATGTTGCAATTGTCCCCACTCATTTCCATTTCAAATAAAGTTTGTACAGTTTTTTGTGCATTGAAATGTACGGAAGAACTTAAATGAATAAATTTTTTATGTTTTTTTCTCCCTAGCTATTTCAAATGTCATGTTTCATTACTAAGATGTTACATAGCCTAGTTTTTGCAATGTCATTGTCAGTCAATGTATTAAAATTAGGGGCGGAGCCTTCACATCCCCCTTGTACATATAAAACATATTTTCCTCTGTGAGTGGCCAGTGCAAAAAATGTTTTCGTTTCTTGTTAACATGAGCATTGTGGCATTTGCCACGGTAAATGTGCCTGTTTCCGTTGCCACTATTCTGATGAATATGTTTTTCGCCTACTGTATGATTTTTTCTCAGAAAGGGCCAGTAAATAGCATAAAATCGCTGCTTAATTTTTTACTGTGGACACTTATTGGATGCAATCTTATTCTTAACATTTTAAACCTTTAATTTGTTTTTTTCGACTTTGTTGATCCAGCTCCATGGGTTTACATTCTTTCATCAGCCGGTATTCTCTTTGCCATGTGGACTAGTTTTACTGCCTCCCTTGCTCTCAATGTGTGTTATTACTTGCAAATTGTTCCTGTACGCCGGCCTTTTTTGATCTGGATGAAGAAACACATCAGACTCTTTGTGTACTTGGCATTATTTGTCGACAGACTCTTCTTCCTGTCTGAATTCCTTGTTCGTGTGACCTGGGAATTTTCTGCAATGAACTTGAATTCAACCAGAGTTCATGTGAACATCACCAGTGGAACAACAGATATAGGAATCTACATATTTTCACACATAGACTTTTGGATTAGATGCTGCTATTTTTTTATTTGTCTGGGCGTTATGCTGGCATCAAGCAGTGCAACTGTTGTCTACTTGCGTAATCACATAAAGAGAATGGAGACGAAGCCCAGCTCGTTCCCTGGTCTTTATAAAAAGCAGCAGATGAAAGTGACAACCTTGGGCATTATACAGGGCGTCCTCTTCTTTTTTGCTTCAGGGTGGCTCATGACAGAAGAGCTCTTTGTGTATTTTGCAGGATTTATAGATCAGCACGGCCATTTGATTTGCACTGTCATGGCACTGTACTCTCTTGGAACAACCGTCCTTTTAGGTGTTGGTCAGGTAAACTTCTACCTAATGGCTAAAAATATTGGCAGAAAACTACAAACCCTGAAAAGTCTTATTTCCTAATCCAGTGGTTTCCAACCACGTTCCTGGAGGCCCCCCAAAGGCCCTGCACATTTTGCATCTCTCCTTTGTGTGACACACCTATTTCAGGTTTCGGAGTCTTGGATTCTGGTGTGTTTGATTAAGCAGACATGGAAAACATGCAGTGTTGGGGGGCCTCCAGAACCACTAATCAGTCGGTTTAGTTTATGTCACTTCCACCAGCTTTTTTTAATAATCATGATTTAAAGGGAAGCATTGTTTGGTTAGCACTAATCAATTCCTAAAAATCAGTCGAACATGTTCTGAAGTGTGGATTAAATGTTAAACATGTGAATTAAGTCATTTATAGTGACTAAAACTTAAATACTGAAAATAGCTTGTGGCTGAAATGGTTACTTTAAGGTTGGACCTGCTAATATAAAACGTAATTTGCTCAGATTTGCATGGATCATTGTACCCTCAAAGAAATGTGTTGACATTTGCAAACCACAAATTCACTTTGTATATGGCAAGGGGTTTGCTTATTGATTGATTTTTTGTATTTAAATTTCCGTTCAGAAATATACTAAACAGACGACAGTTTACTAATGAAAACTACAAAATTCTGACGTTGCCTTCTGTTATTTTGAAGTCGATTCAAGTTTACTTAAGGTGGATATTTATTCTGTTTGCTTTATCAGTACTTCCCATATTCACATACTCAAATTTTTTATTATAGCCTAATGTTCTTACAACATTGCAAATAGTTTTAAATGATATAAAACATACGCAAACGGCTTTAACAGTGAGAAGTGCATTTAAATAGAACACAGAAATATAAATGCAATATATATATTTGAATGGATTTGTAATTGTATTGACATTTTGCATATATATATATATATATATATATATTTCTATATAATGTTTTTATTGTTTGTTTGTTTTAATCTTTAGTTATTGTGTCATGTGTTAAATGGCTTTTGGCAGTCTTTTAGAAATACATGTGCAGAAGTTATTCTAAAAGAAGATTACTTCTTGGTGACCTTGCCATGTTGCTTCAGCTCTCAATTTAGTTGTTCTAGTCCCACCTGGTGGACTGAGCACATGTTACAACCAATTTATGTTCAGAGCAGCTTTCAAACAGCATATGCAAGCATATGCAAGCACTGAGCAAAGAAGAAAGCAAAGCAAACACTGAGAGCAGCTGTCAGGAAACCCCTCCATCTTTTTATTTCTCATCCCAGTCTATTCATCAAAAGCAAACCATATGTGCATAATTTAAAAGTACATTTTCACCTGACAGTTAAAAGCTTTGCCACAAATATGCCAAATACCTCATGGCATGTCTGGGCTGCTTGATGCCATCTCTGTTTTCATGACTGGCTGCAGAAACACTACTCATCACTCTTCATAAAAACAGCAGATGAAGGAGACGATCTTGGGCTTCCTACTTCCTTTCTTTAAGGTGACTCATGACAGAGGAGTTCTTTGTGTAGTTTGCTGTTTTGTTTTCTTTTTTGTTTTCCATTTGTGGTGGAAATGTGCTCTCTTGGGGCAACCATCCTTTTTGGCATTGGTCAGTCTAAATCACACCTAATGGCTAAAAATATTGGCAGAAGACTACAAACCTGGAAATTCCCTTTTCCCTAATCATTCATTTTAAGTTAAGCCAAGAGATGGATCTATAGGCATGATTTAAATAAAAGTGATGTTGGGGCAGCACTCAAACGAAATCAGTCTAAAATGTTCAAATGGCTTGTGGTTATGTAACAAAATACAAACTGTCAGTGTAACAACATCATTTGCAGATATTTGAATGGATTTGTAATTGTATTGACATTTGCAAACCACAAACTCACTTTTCCTCTTTATGCAAAAGCGGGAAAATGCCCGTTTCTACAGGGGTTCAATGCAGTACTCTGTTCAGTGCCTGTGTGTAATGTAGCCTATTTATTCTTTGTTTGCTTAATCAATACTTATTCACATGCCCTCAGTTCTATTAAAGTTGATTTATGTAAAAAGGTGAATAAATAATGCTTTTTATTTCGATTGCCTGTTGTTACAAGTTATCTTCTTGAAAAGAAAACATTTCATTATTTTTAATTATTCTTATTTTAATTTATCATTTATTGTTTCCGGTGTTATGTGACATGTGGCACGCTTTTAGATATTTGTGTATACGTTTTTTATATAATGAGATCATTACCTATTAGTGACTTGCCCTTGTTGTTTGAGCTCTTAATTCAGTTTTCTAGTCCCACCTGGTGGACTGAATGTATATTACAACCAATTTCCTGTTTAGATCAGCTGAAGCGTTCAGACAAGTGCATACCTGCGTTTCAAGCTTATGCAAGCACAGAGCAAGGAGAAGGCAAAGCAAACACTGAGAGCAGCTCTCAGGAAACCCTGCTTCTTTAGTCACACTGAAAGTAATATTTAAGGGCTGGGACTGGGACTTCACCAGGAACCACAAAGCATGAAGTATAGGCCTACTATTATTAGTATGTGTGCACTGGAAATATGTGTAAGGAAGGATATTTTCACCTACAGTTAAAAACTTTGCCAGAAATATGCCAAATAATAAATGTCATGTCGATGTAGTCTTGTTAGTGTTTGTTTTCATGAATGCAGGCAAAAAATAAAATAAAATAATAAATGAATGAAGGCTACTAGTTATTAAAAACAAACCACGAAAACGACCAATGACTGGAAATGTCTGGATAATAAAGAAAAGAAAAGAAAATGAAACTAAAGATCAAACGAAATTATTTAATTTAAATCAAATAAAATACTTAATAATTTTTATAGTTTAGTAATATAAAAATGTTTTTGATAAATATATAAAAAAAAAAAACCTATATGAACTGTTTTAATGTAGGCCTGGTGTTTGTAACTCCGTCTAATAAAAGTAACCAAGATAGTAGGCTACAAACCTCAGTAGCGCCGCTCTCTCTCTCTCTCTCTCTCTCTCTCTCTCTCTGTCTCTCTGTCTCTCTCTCTCTCTCTCTGTCTCTCTCTCTCTCTCGCTCTGTCTCTCTGTCTCTCTCTCTCTCGCTCTGTCTCTCTGTCTCTCGCCCTCTCTCTGTCTCTCTGTCTCTCTCTCTCTCGCGCTGTCTCTCTCTCTCTCTCTCTCGCTCTGTCTCTCTGTCTCTCGCCCTCTGTCTCTCTGTCTCTCTCTCTCTCGCTCTCTCTCTCTGTCTCTCTCTCTCTCTGTCTCTCTCTCTCGCGCTGTCTCTCTCTCTCTCTCTCTCGCTCTGTCTCTCTGTCTCTCGCCCTCTCTCTCTCTCTCTCTCTCTCGCTCGCTGTTCTCTGGTTGCGGCTGCTCTCAGTGTGAAAGAAACTCGGACGGGATCAGTCGATATCCTCTTATAAAACTGACACATCAGTGTTTTATAGGTTGCAGGATTATATGTGATGATCGTCTATTTCTGGACGGTGCGACTCTTGTTTTGTTGAAATGAGCGGCTGTTAAAGGTGAGATGATGACGTTATTTTTTCCAGTTCTGCCGTTATTTTGATAACATTACTCTTATCGCTGGAGCTTCAAGTGTTCACTAGGTTTCTAATGTGATTAGACATGCCATCTCAAATTACGATTGTTATTCATAAAGTTGGATGATATCAAAAGGATTATTCACTTTTTCAGCCCTATCGCCGGTGTATGTTATAATAATAACAGACAGATCTCTTTTAACAGAAACACAGTTTCAGGTGAATCTGTGGATATATCCACAAGTCCATACTCTTACTCCTTTTGGGTGGAAATATGGACTGCAGCGGTGTTGCACTAGGTTTGGATGTGGATAGTAGTTTTGGACAGATGGTTTGGCAGAACCTCCCATCCATGGTCCATCTGGATCTCCTGTCCCCTAAAAATTCTTCTCAGTTCCCGGAGATGCTGCTATCGCCTTTGTTCCAGGATTCACATTCCAAGGCCTTTCTGCTGTCAAGCCCAGAGCCACTTCTCACCCTCTTCTCCTTGAACAGAAACTCACCGGGTACTCCTGCAGGTGCTCCACAAATGTGTTTCATGCCTACACTTGAAGACAATGCACAAGAAGTGGTAGAACCCAGTCATGATTGCCAAGCTGACACCAAATCAATTTCCTTAGAACAAGCATCACATTGCAGCAGGACGAACAATGCTTTAAACCAAACGTTGGTTAGCACTATGGAGGAACTGAAGGAAGGGTTGATGATTCAGTCATTGTGGCATCTCTCCCAGCATGTTTCATTGGCAAACCGAGCCAGTCAATTAGAACAGAGGGCTTTGACGATTCTTGGTGAACATGCTTCTAGGCACTATAGCCACCAACTGGATGGTTTGAAGAAGAACCTTCATGAAGCCTGCAGTTCACCCAAGTTACCTCTATTTGAGACCTTTAATGCAGTAGAGACGCAGAAGGCAGAGCAGACTCTTATAAGAAACCTCCAGTGCCCTCAAGCCCATGGGCAACCTCTGAAATCTAGAGATTTGCAGAATTTAGCACACAGTGGTCATGCTGTTCTGCGTGGAGTGCTAGAGGCTCTTGACTCAGATGCCACCGTGAGCAGCTCAGATGAGGAGTGGGACCATGAAGACACCAAAGTGGACTCACAGTGAGTATGATGTGATGTTGTATGGTCTTCATAATTAACGTTGACCTTCTAATAAAGAAGTCACATGAAAAGAAATTAATGGACCTTAATGGAAAACATCAACAGAATGGCCAAAAATGAAGACATTATTTACAGTGGTTAGCCTATAATGTAATTCTAAACCTCTGCTTTGTTTTTGTTTTTTTTGGTAGAACACATTAGGGAAAATGTTGATCTTCACAGCTCATGAAGATCACATTGAAAGAAATAACAGTTCATGTCTGTCTTGTTCCATAAATGCTAAAAAGTACCATAAAAGTGGAAGTCTGCAGAATCCATGTGATATATTGCAGTAAAAACTTGTACTAGTATGACTATGAAAATCACAATGCATATAAATGATTATGCAAGTTACAATGCTGGTTATAGAAAAGCAGACTCAGTCTCCAGCTTCAAAATACAAACTAAATTGGAGATCTTGAAATAGGTGAATTGAGGGGTAGAATCAATCTTTACCTAGAAGTTGCCAGGCAGTAAAGAATGTAATGACAGGCTGCTTGTGAGTCTTTGGCAAGAAGAGAGGGAGTGTAACAACAAGTTTGGGAAAACAAACAGCTAGATAGAAGATAGAGGAACCGTTTGTCTCCTGCAGTGTTATATGTTTCTTTAAGATCTCTGCTCACAGAAACAGAGGCACTCTGTTCAGTACACAGCTGTTGAGAAATTCTCACCATATTTCTCCCCCATGTTGAAGATTTTTAGTCTGGTGTTGTTCATGTGCAGCTGGCTCTTCTTCCGATCCCGTTTCTGTGCAGCCACCCTGAAGCACACAGCTGCATACTCCTTTCCCTGGGATGAGTAAATAAATAGAGATCAGGCCGCCCTTCACCAGTGCGTAGATCAGAGCTTTCATGTCCCTCTCGGTGATTTGCTCGCCCCCTCTGCACTTAGACTCTAAGATCGCAGGCAACATACGTGCAGATCTAATCTCAAGATATGCATCTTTATAGGGAAAATGTCTTTCAGGTATATGGCTTTTTAGTAGAATCATACAAAATCCCCGTTCAGTATGACTTATTGAGAGACTTGTCAAGAATATGAATTGGTTTGGAGATCTGTAAAATTCATTCATTCTGTTTGTATTTCTTTTTAATAATTCTACATAAGCACAAAGCTAAGGGGTTATTTCTATGTTTTATATTAATTAATTAACTGCTTTAGTATGCCTCACATGCATAAATTGAAACTATGTTAAACTTTGTCCCATTGCGCTCAAGTTGCCTCAAAACAACTACTATCATTAAAAATGATTGACTTCCGATTACTTTGCTGCTCATTGCTGTAAAAGTGAACGCCCTTTAGTAGCAGCCAGCTGTGGTTGTTGGCTCTACCTTTCCTCAGGCCATGACAAAATAGTTTCAGCGGCTATTCCATATGTCCCAGCAATCTCAATTACCGTCTCTCATCAAGCTGGTGGCCATTGCTTTGGATCCTCTGGATAAGCTGGATATGAGAACATTGCTGTAAGGTTTTAAATGAGTTATCTGGCTTTAGCCACAGAATTGCTTAAGGGCACTTTTTGTGGACTGAGATTAGGCTCTTAGCCAGTCAAGAGCAGCACGTTTGACGTCAGTACTCTCTTTCTTTTTACAGATGTTCATGTTTTGAAGTTGTGGTCAGTTATTTCTGACAAAAACTAGGACCCAGAGCTTCAGTGTCTGCTTAGTTGCCTCTGGAATATATGCTGTGTAATAAAGAATTTATGTAGTGATATTATTTGGTCTGGACACCCTTGGGGCATTAAATAAAAAGCAACAAAGCCATCTGTGGTCTCACATTTTCCATTCTGGAATGATTCGGTCGCTCACTTTGCCTGGCATTTGTTTTGTCAAAACAGTATGCTCTTTGAATGTGTGAGAAGTGAGAGAGCGAAAGTAGACTGGTTAGAGAGGTGAAGTGTTTGTTTATATAGGGACTGGGAAGACTGTTGCCTCAGCAGGAGATCTCATTCTTCCCAGTATATTTGTATGGGTTTGCTGCTGCTTCACTGCTTTGTAGAAATTCCTGGAATTTGCTGGAGTGTGTGTTTGAGCGAGTGTCTGCACTAATCTTTATCTGTAAAGAGGAAGACAGACAGGTTTATTTTTGTATTTTCAGTTGCCTCTGTGATCGCGAATTTTGGCTTTTAAAAGGAAACGTCCTAGAAACACAGGTTAACAAGCAAGGAAACAATCGGTTACATACACCTGTTTCCCAAACACTGCTCCATTATTGCTCCTGGAGGAATGTACTGTAAGTCACTTTGTCTAAAATCCTAGCTGAATGAACTTTTCTGACTTTTTCTGCCCCTGTCTTTGTGGGAGGGTAGTTGTCGTGTCTGTGAGTGGAGATGGCTGAAGGACAGAGCTGAACTTTGCAGTCGCTGGACATGGCTGCAGATGAGACTATCTGAGCTGGACTCTCAGATTCAGCAGTTGGAAAAACTCAGGCAGCAGATTCTTTCTAGCAAGGTAAAGAAATGATACAGGGTCTATAGATTATGAGGGAAAATTGGCCATGCTGAATTGAAAGGAATAGTTCACCCAAAAATGAAAATTCTATCATTATCTACTCACCCTCAAGTAGTTCCAAATCTGTATGAATTTCTTTGTTCTGCCGAACACAAAGGAATATATTTTGAAAAATGGTTTGTAAACAGGTTGTTTTGGATCACCATTGACTTCCATAGTATTTTATTTTCCTACTGTGGAAGTCAATGGTGACCCACAACAGCCTGGTTTCTTTAAATTGAAATAGCAATTTCCAGATGATGGTCAATTGGAAACATAAATAAATTGCATATTGCATAACAGTAATACAACAGAGGAATTAGTCCAATCAGTCAAAATATACATGCTGTTACAAAAGATAAACAAAGAAATCATAAAGTTTGACTTACTATATTTTTTAATAATATGTGGAATAATTAAAAAAGTAAGTATTTTATTTCTTGCATTAAGCACATCAAAGTTGGCACAGTAGCACCTTAAATGTTTTAGATACAGTTTTTTTTTTAATGTATATATGTAATGTATATGTAACCCTAACCTTTCCTCCAGGGTCATGTGATTTTGGCAGAGTCTCAGCCCCTGACAGACAGGCAGATTCAACACACCTTGTGGACAGAGACTATGGATCTATCGTTTACAGCTGGGAACATGCAAGATTTGAACTCTGATCTAGAGATGGAACCCAGCAGCCCTACACGCCTTTTGATGAACATTGAGAGACAGGTGAATCTAAAACCACAGGCATATAGACAAAAACATTAAACAGCTAAGATAAAAATGTAATTTGTTCATCAACCCCACTGAATTTATGTTTGTGTATGTATATAGAGTGCCCAGCTAACCCAGATTGTAAACAGCCTGATGCCGTCTTTGTGTGCCTCTCCTTCCTCGTCACCTGTATCTAAAGGACCCTGCAACTGCTGGAGAGGTCAGCAGAAAACAGCTGGGTGAGAGGCAAACAAGCACCTACAAGCTCATAAACAGGCTGTAATGAACCTCAAATACCTCACAGGGTCATGCATAAAAAATGTTGGGATTATTGGGATTAATTTATTATTGAAGCACTGATTGCTAGATCTTTAATTGTTTAAAAAATACATAGACTCTTAGAAGGATATTCACATCAAAGAAAAAAACCTTTTGTCATGCTTTTTGCTTTTGACGCAGTATATTGTAGATCATTTTACTTCAGATCCAGAGACACCTGAGGGGAAGCAGTGCGTCTTGATTTCATTCATGCATTTCATATTCATTGCAGCACCGAAGAAGCACCCTCATTCTGATACATAATTGTGTAAATTTATGTAAATCTTATGTGAATGTCAGGATGAATCATTCAGCCCAGCGGAAAACTGAAAAAGTGAAAAAGACACTGAAGAATTAGAAAGAAGGAAGATGAAAGAGTCCAATGAAACTTGATGTCTTTACTTTTTGTTTGATCAGATTTATGAAAATTGTACCCCTACTTTTGCAGCCATACGAGGGTCTTTGCTCCCAGCGGACCACAGTGTTTGCACAAGGCCAGGCAGAAGAGGAAGCGAACATGTCACAGACGACAATACCTCCCTCAGGTGGACGTCACCTGTGTGTCAGCCCGGACTCGACCTCTTCTGACCTATCACAAGCCTAGACTATTCGTCATGAATCCGTTGTCTCATAGAGAACAGGTTGGCATTTTAAAGCCAAATTCTTCAAGTGTCAACTTTTAATGAGTCGGCACAGCATAGCATATAATACTGTTCAAAGGTTTGGGGTTGGTATGATTTATGATTTTGAAAGAAGTCTTGAATGCTCACCAAGGGTGCATTTCTTTACTCAAGTAACAGTAAAAATAGTAATATTGTGGTATATAACATACATACATACATCTTCTTCCGCTTATCCGGGACCGGGTCGCGGGGGCAGCAGTCTAAGCAGGGACACCCAGACTTTACAATGAGTAATTTTCAGTACTCCTGTGATGTATAGCTGAATTTTTAGCAGCCATTACTCTAATCTTAGACAACAGTTGAGCCACTTAATATTTTTGTGGAAAATTTTTTATTTAGGATTCGTTGATGAATAGATAGTTCCAAAACAACATTTAGCAATTAAGTTGAATCAATTTAGTACATCCTTGCTGAAAGTATAAATTTCCTTACACTTTTGAATCACTGTAGTGTACATACTACAGTCTCACAAGTGATTGCTGTCATAACAGCTTTAAAGCTATTGAGTTAAAAAGGCAAAACACAGCTGCATGCGATAATGCCTGAACTAGTGGGAATTATAATGTTGTGTTTATGTTTAAACTAAATATATGTGTGCTTTCCCCACAGTGGAGCTCAAAAAGAATAACCTAGCTTTTGTTCTGTCCTTTCCCTTGGAAGCTGCTAACATGCAGTGCTTAGGCCAGCTGTGCTTTCATAAATAATGACAGTCTTTTAATTGATGTGTCCTCCATAAGCTGCCTGGACCTGTAACTCGGATACAGTATACTTTCATCTGAACCTAGTAGGATCCTAGTATGATATGTAATTCAGTGGTACAGGGAGCATATTGTCATTATAGGACTGTTAAGCTTCAAAAGTGACAAAAGATACCATAAAATGTCTTTAGCAAAATAATAGGACATTAGAAATTTGCATTGATTTAGCATATTTCCATTTATTTTGATGATGAGGTCAATTTAACAACCATTGTAAACCAAATCAATTAAATATTAAATTGATTATTTTAACACTCTCCCTTCATTTATTGAACAAATTGTGTAAAATGTTATCATTTTAACGTATTAATTTTATAAACTTTTTGTACGTTGATCAAATTGAATCTTATTAGTCAGTTGCTTGTAGCCTTGTCACATATGTGAGTAAATTATGACAGAATAGTAGAGAGTACAGAACTGTTCCTTTAATAAAGCAGTTATTTGTGTAGGTGCCAGCCCTCTTCACATTGCACCATGACTCACAGTATGCACTGTTTTCCAGCTAGTGCCTGGTGCACTTCCTTTAACCTTGTTTATGATTCTTATAGCTGTCAGATTTTGGCTGCCATGGTTTTCCTTTTCACGCATTGCTTATGTCGTAATGGTTCCCTAGAGCACTATGTGTCATAGATTTGGGCTTTATTAACATGGTTGTTTACATCCACCCTTTTTTATTTGCTTTAATGCTCAGTTGGACAAATCAAAACTGGATTCTAGATACAGATCAGGCCTTTAGCATCAGAAAGAGTAATTTGTCCAGTAATCATGCTTTGCCAGATTTGTGTTCTTCCCCATTTGTTCCTAACTTCTCAAAATCTCCCTGTTTTGGTGACATACATCACTTCTTTCTCTCTCTCCAAAGGTCCTGGAGTCATCCCCTTCTCTTTGTCCCAGCTGTGCTTCCTGTGATCCTGCATCTGTGAGCACAGATCCTGCATGTCTACACAGAAAAGACAGAACAGATGGCAAAGTGCATCCTGTTCTTTCATTTTCCTCAGGTAGAGAGAGTGTAATGCATGGCATTTTTCCTCCTCCATCCACAAAGTTGGATGGATTTTTTTCCATTAAGCCTTTCACTAAGCAATGCTTTGTAAATGACCTTCTCCTCGGATGTAGGCA
This sequence comes from Enteromius unitaeniatus, assembly GCA_032359435.1. Taxonomy (NCBI): domain Eukaryota; kingdom Metazoa; phylum Chordata; class Actinopteri; order Cypriniformes; family Cyprinidae; genus Enteromius; species Enteromius unitaeniatus. Next base: position 754,837 of record JAUMHI010000049.1, read on the forward strand.
GCTCACTGGGTTTTGGTGAAGAACTTATTTAAACGGTAGAAAAGTGTTCATACTCTTGCTGGGGTAAATGGATGTTATGATTTTAATGGTTAATACTACAGCAGTCCATTAATCACTCATCTATTTCACTGCATTAGGCTGTCATTTCAATTCAGTCAGAATAAATTGCCTCATATCAGACAGTTACTCCATCAGCATGTCAAAACTGTGCCGTTCCCGCTGTTTTACTGATAGCAGCAGGAATGTGGAGTAGGTATATCAAATTAGCCTTGGCTGTCATCAGTATAAAACCTCAGCTTTGAGTTCATACCTTAATATGACTCAAATGCAACATCCAGGCATTTTTTATAATTGACAATGTTTTGACATTTTGACAAGGTATTTATAACCGTAGAACAGTATATCACCAGAGTGAACATTTGTTTTTCTATTGTTTGTGTTATGTAAGTGAGGTTTGTCTTTGTCCGTTCTATTCACCAGAAACTCCATCATCCTTCCATCTGCAAAATTCTCTCTTCGAGGAAAATTGGTTTCATCGATCTCTCCTCCTGGAATCTGAGCGCACCAGACCCCATCACTGTCTCAGCTCCAGAGACAGAGTCTCCCGGTCTTTATTCCGTAAGTCATCCACTGGCATTGGTGGAGATACAGATGCAGATGGAGAATGCCTGGTATAAATGTGTTCTTGCCAAGTTTTCTTCTTTGTCTGCTTCTTAGGCTTCTACATAAGTGTTAACCAGCTCTAAATGAGCAGCAACACAGTGTATGAAACGAAGAAACATTATTTTGCTATTAGCATTTTGATAGCTAACAATAAGACACTTCAATAATAATATACAGCACATACAATTATCAGGCACTGTATTAGTAAAATTACTGTTAGATTAAATTTAATTATGTCATTATTATTTAAAAAAAGTATTGTATTATAACTTTTATATGTTTTATTCAATTAGTAAATATAATGAAGAATTTTAATTTGTAAAAATATATTTGATTGAAAATGCTGTTCTCTTGAACTTTCTATGAATCAAAGATTTAAAAAAAATACTGTTTCTACAAAATATTAAGCAGCACAACTGCTTTCAGCATTCATAACAACAACAATAATAATGTTTCTTTAGCATCAAATCAGCATATTAAAATGAATATTACAATTCTGAAGGATCATGTGACATTAAAGACTGGAGGAATGACTACTGAAAAAACAGCTTTGTCATAACATGAATGAATTACATGATAAAATATTAAAATGCAAAACAGTAATTTTAAATTGTAGTAATATTTTACGATCTTACTGTTTTTTCTGTATTATTGCAAATGAATGCAGCCTTGGTGAATATGAGAGAATTTAAAAATGTATTGACTACAAACTTTTTTAAATATTTGATTTCCATTTTGTGACATCACAACCAGTGTGTTGGCTCTACTGTCCTGTATGTTTGAATACACAGTGATGCCCATGTTCAGTGCAGATCTGAAGGTCATGTTGAAGTCAACAGATGCACTACAGTTTTAATGCAGTGCTGGGGTTGAAGTGAGCTGCCCTGGCCCTGGACTCTGACTCATCTGCTCTAATCATTAATGGTCTGCCACTCTTCTCCGCTCTGCTGGTTATTGTCGGACTAGGGGGGCTAATGATCCTGAAACAGCAATGCTATTCTTAACAGAGAGAGATTGTCAGGGCGAGTGAGTGATTGCACTGGAATGGAAGTGTGTACAAGTTTCCAAAGTAAAAACACACACCTCATGCTGTTCAGTTGATTTTCTGTCAACACCCCTGGAGTAAGTGAGCGAAGTACAAAAAAATATCTACAAAAGCACTAAATGGAAAATGAATGCCAGGAATATTTTCTTCGCAATCACTTCATGCCATGTCTGTTTTCTTTACATCACCTGGATGTGTATGATCTTTTATTGTCAGTTGTTCTGGAGTCCAGTGTGTGGGATGATGTAAGGTGTGTGTAGGCTGTTGGGTGGGTTTAGTCATAGTCTTGTGGTGTATTGTCTGTGTTTATCTCTGTACCTCAGGCAGGCTATTCACAGTCCTGCAGCTTCCAGACCATGGGTAGAGATCAACACATACTCACAAATCCAGCCTAAAGGCACTGCACACCTACACACACACACACACACTCAAACACACACTAGTGACCTTTCAGTGGGGTCAAATTATTTATTGCCAAAATATATTGTAGTCTTACAGGCGCCTTAGGATTTCCATCTCCTCTTTTTAATAATATTAGGACAGTTTCAATTGACAGATTTAATTGATTAAGTCCACGCACATTATATATATTTTTTATGAAAAATCCATATAAAAACGAATATGTTTGGCTTTATACATTTTCTGTATGCTAAATAATTTTGTTTTGATTTTGTGGAATAATATAACTTCCATTTAAGATATAATTTGAATGCGCTTTATGTAAATAATTATTTGTTTTTTGGATGTGAGCTTGAATTAGTATTCTTTGTGTTCTTACTAAGTTTTGATAAGTAAGAATATGTCTTTATGTTTTATAACTTAATGAATGCAGATTGCAGTCATCAGCCAAAAAATGGAAGGCATTTGAAGAAGCACAGAAGAGAGAGCACTCCTATACGATGGGCACGCACCCGAGACCACCACAGTCAAGATTACAGGGGAGGCAAGAGGAGGCGGCGCTGCTCTGAGAGGACGATGGGTATGTGTGTTTAATTCCCTTTTGGTGTTTGACTTATATACACCACACGTTTATGGTAGTAATACTGTTTTGTTCTAGACATCTCCAGTATTACACTCAAGTCTGATCTGGTCTCCCAGAGTGATGACAGTCAGGTGGAGGAATCTTTACATGATGTGGCCGCCTCTTACTGTACCCCCACACATCAGAGAAACCTTTCACCAAACCTCTTAATAAATATTGTATATTTCAGTTTGCATAAATTCAAACATAAATAAGTGCTCTATTTCTTGAAGGGAGTGTTTGTCATATACTGTCTTTTTTTTTTTACTGTAGTTATCACCACGCAGGAGAAACTCTGACAGTATTTTCAGCATTGATGACATTGTCGCTCCTATGTCTCTGTTCGCGTCGGTGAAAATGGAAAGACTTCAGTATAAGAACATTTTGACACCCAGGTATTGATTGCTTTCATACTTAGCATTAACACTGGCGAGACATCAGTGTCATGGTTAAGGAGAGAGCAGGAGACTTCGAGTGAAATAAAACAAAGTACTTTAATAAAGAGCAAAACAAAACTCAGAGTCATACAACATTGACGGACAATCTAGAACGCAAAAGACCTAGGTTTTATACACAGAACACTAATCACTAGACAAGACACAGCTGGGGAAACACAGGTGGAAAGGGATCAACTAATAATTACA
>JAUMHI010000049.1:775766-787986 GCA_032359435.1 Enteromius unitaeniatus
GACACATGAAAGCCTGCATGGAGTTTGCTAAAAAAAACACCTGAAGGACTCCAAGATGGTGAGAAATAAGATTCTCTAATCTGATGAACCAAGATAGAACTTTTTGGGCTTAATTCTAAGCGGTATGTGTGGAAAAAAACCTTGTTGGAATGGTTTTCCTTCCAACAAGACAATGACCATACAGAAGCATACAGCTAAAATAACGAAGGAGTGGCTTCACAACATTTCTGTGACTGTTTTTGAATGGCCCAGCCAGAGCACTGACTTAAACACAATTTAGCATCTCTGGAGAGACCTAAAAATGGCTGTCCAACAATGTTTACCATCCAACCTGACAGAACTGGAGAGGATCTGCAAGGAGGAATGGCAGAGGATCCCCAAATATAAATACAGGTGTGAAAAACGTTTCCAAAAAAGATTCATGGCTGTATTCGTGGGTGTGGTGATGAGGTGCAGGCATGTGCTTAGTCCCAGTTAAGAGGTATTGTGAGAATTGGAGTCTGAAAACCGGTTAGTACTCCAGTGAAGGTTCCCTCTGGTGATCCGGCGGTAAGGGAGCCTCCGTTATGACAACAAGAATAAATGACATTTTAAAATATAATAAAAGAAAAAAAGTTGTTTTAAGATTAAATATTTAACCATTTTTACAGTACTTTTTGATAAAATAAATAGTGAGTATAAAAGAGTCCAAACATTTGAATAGGTGTCACTATAGAATAAACATACTACAATGTAATACTATTTAATATAGTATTATACTACTTAATACTATATGAACTACATAATTAGATTTTGTCTGAAGGTACAAGTAAACATTACTTAAAAATCTAGATTCCTAAAATATTTCCTAACAAAAATAACAACATAATTGTATCAGAGCCTAATGTATATAAATGGAACACAATATTGTTCTGTATTCTCTTATGGGCATTAATAAGGGCTGATAAAGCTGTGTGCGGTCTGCATGAATCTTGTCTGATAACATTGCTGGGTTACGTTATCTCACCAATGAGTCGGTCGATTGAAGATTTCTTCCTGTTCGACTCCTTTCATTTGTTTGTGCTATAATGACCTTATCCAATTTTTTGTGTTTGTTAATTATCAGCCTCCATTGAACACACATTCTTTCCGTTCTGCTGGTCAGATCTTTTAGCGGCTCACCAAAATGCTCTCAACAGCTACGAGGCATGAAAAGCACAAAACTTTAAATGGAATTTGAAGGAACATAAAACTTTTCTTCTTTTAATGAAACCCTTTAAGCATTAGTGCCATTGGTTAATAGTGCAAACCTCTAACGGTCTGAATGTATGCGTCACCACTGCCACTATTACCATGGAAACAGCAGCCATGTGACTCCAGAGTAATGAAGACTGTGGAACACACAAAGGAGCCTCTTCAAAGATGCGTCCATGTGGAAGTAAACCAGAGAGGTCCAGGCATCGCAGTACGTTTAGGTTGCAGGAGATGGCCTGGACTTTGGGTTCAAGTGCTAGATTGGCCGCTGGGGAATCCCTGCTGCTGAAGTGAAATGGGGTTAAGGCGTAGTATAACTGACAGTTATGACCCACTGAGCAACTACTCATTTGTATCAGAGAGACTTTGATTTAAACAACCGTCAAGTTTCATTTTGCAGACGTGATTGCGATTTTAGCTGTACCACACCAGTCTTTCTGTTAGCGCTAGTTGCTGTGCATTTAGGGCTGGGGATGTTTTCCAAATGCTCATTTACAACTTTTAAAGTAGGTCTTTTTTGCTCTTTTTTTTTTTTTTTTAACAGTAGATAATATTAGTCTCAGGTGTCCTCAGAAATGTCTGTGAAGTTTCAGCTCAAAACACCCCAAGAATCATTTATGATGTCATTTTGAAAATGTCTATTTCATGTGGAAACAAAAAAAAAAGTTGTTTTCGTGCATATATCTTTAAATGCAAATGAGCTTCTTTTCCCGGCCCCCTTTTCCAGAATAGGGCTGTGCCATTACAGCCAGTACCACAGATACCCTACCAAAAAGACATCTGTTTGGTTTTGATTATCATGCCTTGCACTAAAATCTTCTGTTTTAAACATTCGAGCCTCATTTGAAATACATGCTTCTAAATAAATTTCTGCAGCACTGAGCAAACCTAATAAGTTAGAAAACTTATGCATATGAAGCTGATATGTGATGCCAACTTCCGACTATATTAGTCCTCCAATGTCACAGCATGTTAAAATTAGTTTGAATTTACAACATAATATTCTTACACAAAAATTTGCCTTAATTAATTTGTTTTATTGCCTCTAGTGTTCATTTCAACTGGAAACTGCAGCGATTCATATAAGTACGTATTTTGCCGAATTGTAGGTAGAGGAACATATTTCCAATGAGCCTAGGTTGGGTTTAAAGCATTTTAGTTTAAAATTCTGATACGTTTTTCTGAACACACGCATTTGAAGCATGCGCAAAGAAAGCGGCTGTCACGTGGCTTGTGTGTAGTCTCATTAGTACCGGTACACTGTTGTCACTGTCAAAAACACAATAGTGGCGTAGTGGCTGCAAACTTAAGGGATGGTAATATTACAGTAAGATTCCCTTTCTACATAATTTTCGGAAGCGAATTCTGAGCAGCTTGCTTTTTTACAAGCTTGCTGGGAGATCTTAACAAAAAAAGAAAAAAAAAAAATATATATATATATATATATATTTTTTTTTTTTTTGCAGGGTGGTTCTTTTTTACTTTCTCTGGGTTGGTAGATGCACTAGGGATGTGATTATGATACTTAAACCTAATAATAGCCACATTTTCATGATATGTAACCTTCAAGTTACTTCCTATTAAAATCAACCTCATATTCTTCATTGTTAGGATCAACAACAGTAGCCAGTCATCCTTTAAAAAAATATAGTCAGTCTCAGAAGAAATGTGGTCTCTTGTTATTGTTGGCATTTAAAGTCACCACAAATTGGCACGTTATGGCTGTTGTCGTACTAGTGCTGGAAGAAGCAGCTAACGTCAGATGTTTGGATCTTTGGATGCTTTAAATAAAGAGAACTTTGAGACCTATTATGGAATAAATTTTTAAAAATGAATGACGCAATAAAAGAAATTTATATTGCAAGGGCAGAGAGGGCAAAAGCTGCAGTATATGGTTGAAATGCATGACTTGTGGTGATATAGATCTGCTATTGAGTTTAAATTGTGCAGTATGAGACATAGCCAAAGGGCTGTTTTTAACACGCCTGTCCAATCGCTTTTATGTGGCAGTAGGCACTCCATTTCATGAAGCTTTGTTTCACTCCCTTATGACATGCTTAGGTTTTCTGTGCTTCTGAGTAAAACTATGTAAAATTAAAAAAGTAATGAAAGTACAAATGTCTAACAGGACTAACAGCACTTTTTGATAAATAAAGTGTTACACTTTCTATTAAATAGACAATTTCTATGGATTTAGCATGTAGTTACTCCTATGTTACACAGCAGTGGGCAGTAAACTTATAGGATACTTCCGTAACCACTGTTCCCTGAGACATGGAACGAGTACTGCGTCTGCTAAGACCCTAACTGAAGCCTATTCTAAAATGCAGTTTTATTATTTACTAAAACTGCACGGTCATTGGCCGCTGTATGGGGACTTATTTTAACCAATAGGGCAAGGCCCTGTAAACAGCGGGCCAATGCTGTCGACCACACCCCCTGGCGTGATACCGCTGAGCCAATGGCTGTGGTTGGCGCCAAGGTGGTGTGTCCCGCGCCTATATAAGCAAGGACATGCCAGCCATCTTCAGGTTAATTCGACTGAAGCGACGGCGTTTCATAGCACAGCACGGAATGCAGTACTCGTTCCATTTCTCAGGGAACAGTGGTTACGGAAGTAAGCTATAAGTTCCCTTTCGACATTTCACTTGTACCGTGTCTGCTAAGACGCTATGGGGAACACAGTACAATCCCGCCGTGCTATAAGGTCTGGAATCTGGAAGCCTGAGAGCGGGAAACCCGAGGTCTCGTACGTCACAAGCACCCTTGTCCAATCACTTGAAGGCTATAATGCCTATACCCACGGCGATAACGCAGCCAGGTAATAAAACATGCAAGTGATGTGAATGTAATCATTGTCCCCTTTGAGCGCGAGGTGGTCAAACAGTGAAAAACTCTAATATATGCTCGTACGCCAGACCAATTGGGCTGGCTTAGAGCTTATGTAGGCGTGGGATACGCCCCATCACACCACCTTGGCGCCAACTGCAGCCATTTGCTCAGCGGTATCACGCCAGGGGGTGTGGTCGACGGCATTGGCCCGCTGTTCGCGGGGCCTTGCCCTATTGGTTAAAATAAGCTACACCCCCTGAACACCACCTGTTCCAGTTACTCTTATACATACTGCTGTTACAAAATGTAGCTATGTAATTCCTGTTACATGACTACCTAGTGAAGTGAAAAAAGTGTTGTTACCAATGTCCTGTTACACATTTGTACTTACACACACCATTCCGAGGGGTGTTACATGTGTGAAGTTACAGAAACATTACAGCTGTAGATACTATGTAGTAATGTGTACTTACACTGTGGTTACATACTAGATACACATCTTGTTACTATGTAAGTACACAGGTATTAGGGACAGTATAGTATGAGTTTAGCTCTGTTGACAGCATCCACGACATCAGTACTCATCTCACAATTTGTAAATAGCACACAAAAACAGCTTACTTAAAATATAAATCAGTGCACTGGAAGGTTTAAAAGCTGAAACGTGAATAACAATTTTAAGCACTAATATGAAATCAGACATACAAAATTGTTTGTTATGATTTGGGAACTTGGGAGTATTTACAATTAGTGAATAGTAAATAGAGCCTGGGTGACAATAAGGGAAAATTAAATGAAATAAAAATGAAACATGACTGAAAATTTGACTTTCACATCACTAAAGCAAGTAACAATATACTTGTACCAATGTGGCCTGCATAATTGAAGAAGCTGTTTTATCTCTTTGAAGCATCTAATACACTTCTCACTTCCTGATAAAGTTTCATTATGCACACAATAGTGATTGTTACTCAAACGCAAGAAGAAGAAAGTGATTTAGAAATCTTTCCCCTCTCTTTTATGAAGGAATGCTTTTACTGTGTTGTGCGACAGACATCTGAGCGACTGCAAGACATTTGAGGAGCAGCACTGGCAGGCGTAGGACGTTCCTTGAGCAACTAGTTGATAGTGTGTGGGCTGAAGACAAGTGTGTGTGTGTGTGTTGTAGGTGAATGTGTGGGCTGAAAGACGTTAATGTGTGCTGCGTCCTCTGTGTGGGCTGTGAATAGGTGCAGGTAGGTAGGTGGAGCCGAGGGGTACAAAGTGACCAGAGTGACTCATTTTGCCATTACCCAGAATTCCACATGTCTTTTCGTCTCCAAACGGTGTGGCCAGAAGGGGTGTCAGAGCTGTGCGGGGAGATGTGACGCCCATGTGTAGGCAGCAGTGTGTGGGCTGCCGCTCTGTAAATGTGTATTGTTAAAGAGGCCTGTGAGATCGCTCTCCCCTCATCTGTTGGGGGCGGACCACTCTCAAGCGTGCCACAAGCGCAAGGTGGCTCGAGGTTTGTGTGAATCGTGACTGAATTTTCAGTAGAGAATTTTTGACCATAATTTAGCCGCACAAATGCTTGTCAATAACAAGTTACACAAGCTTCCATTTCAAAATGTTTTTAGCTTTGTTGCACCTAGGGTAGTCTGATGTTGAGATTGAAACTGACTAATGAAGCTCTGCTCATGTCTTTTGTATTTAATTAGGTACGTTAAAGCATTAGTTCTGTCATTATTACGTTTTTGTAAGTGCCTTAAAATATTCTATACAAACTTTGGTGTCAGTTTAGCAGTTTTTGTAAGGTACAGACTGAAATCTATGTGGTTAAAGGGTTAGTTCACCCAAAAATTTAAATTCTGTCATTAATTACTCATGTTGTTTCAAACCCATAAGACCTAATCTTCGGGAACACAATTTTAGATATTTTTGATGATATCAGAGAGCCATCTGTCCCTCCATAGACAGCAACACAACTGAAGTGATCCGGATCCAGAAACGTAGTTAAAACATCGGTAAAACAGTCCATGCGACATCAGTGGAACAACTTCACTTTTGCGATGCTACGAGAAGAAAACAAAAATAACATCATATTTAACCATTCATCTCATATGACTTAGTCTTCTGCCATTTTAGAGAACATTACTGTGAAAGCGTATGCATAAATAGCTGCAGATTACGCACATGCACATGCTTTCACCTGGATGTAAACAAGGCTGATTACGTCAAGTACGTTAAAGCTTGCCTATGTGGTGCATTGAGGTATCTCTAAATTACAGAAGAAGTCAAGGTAGAAGACTAAATTATGTTATTTTTGTTTTATTGGAGCAAAAAAGTATTCTCGTAGCATCGCTAAAGTGAAGTTGATCCACTGATGTCACATGGACTGTTTTACAAATGTTTTCTGGATCCGAGATGATTTCAGTTGTGTTGCTGTCTATGGAGGGTCAGATGGCTCTCTGATATCATCAAAACTTAATTTATGTTTCAAAGATGAGCGGAGGTCTTATGGGTATGGAACGACATGAGGGTGAGTAATTAATTACAGAATTTTCATTTTTGGGTGAATTACCCTGAGAACTATTATGACTGGGCTCATTTAGGAACTTTTGAATGGGATCAGTGAACAATTTGTTTTTTAAAACAGTTATTTTCTGTGAACCAGTTGATTTGATTCACTGATCAAACTGAGTGATTCATTCACGAATCAGAGATTGACTTCCTGACTCAATCATTCATTCTCAGCAGTTTCTGAGTTAACAGCTCACTTTAAATCAGTGAATAAACTGAAATGTTAGTCCATTCTTCACACAAAGCATTCTGTGCATAATTCTTTCATCTATCAGGCAAAAATAAATCTGATCATTCTGAAAATTGAAGATCCACACTGCTGAGATCACATCTGTGGAGGGGTTAAATTATATACTATTGTTCACTACTGTTTGAGGATGGTAAGTTTTTTAATGTCTCAAGTACTCAAGTGATTTAGTGCTAGAAAAAGTATTGTCAGTGTGGGAAACAGTTGTGCTGCTTATATATATATGTATGTATGTATTTTTAATGATATTTCGATGAATGTAGAGTTCAAAAGAGCAGCATTTATTTGTAATGGAAATCTTTCATAGCATTCTAAATGTGTTTAGTGTCATTGATCAATTTAGTGCATTCTCGCTGAATGAAAGTATTCGTTTACTTTAAGAAAATATCACAAAGGCGAAAAGGCTTTAAGCAAGGGAGTTCCCATGTTGCAGTCCAGACTTGTGTTATAGAATTGTGTTATTAAAAAATGACATGTCTCTTTGTATACACTCTGCTCATTTCCACATTAAACATGAATTGTGTCCCAAAATTGTATTTATTTTCTTATCATGTTTATAGGATCCAGCTTCCTTCATACATCATATGTCATTCTCCATCCAGCTCTGGGAACAATCCAAGCAAATCAAAGCTTTGAGCTTCAAAGGTCCATAAACTCCATTACAAGTCACTGATCATGATCAGTCAGTAATCTTTTACTGTCATCTCCAATTTGTTAAGAACTTAAAGAGATTGTTCACATAAAAATGAAAGCTTCAAGCTTATTGTCTTTCTGTGAATCTGAAGGGACAATGCAGAGCTCTGTTCATGTTTTCACCGCCTGATGTTGGTACTAGAATAGCATAATGAAAAGTGACAAAAAAAAAGAAGTCTTGACTGACTTATTTTTCACTAGTAGTGTTTTTGTTCTCACATAACTTTATTGAAAATAGAAGCGGCTTTGTGTTTTTTATTTGCGGTGTCAGTGCTCTGTTGTGCTTATCCAAGGCATATGTTTCTCGAAGCATCTCTAGCTGTCGGTCCAAACGCTGAAGCAATAAGAAGCCCTGAGAAAAACGTGTTTGCATTCTCCCAAGTCCTATTTTTAACAGCTGCTGACAGGCCATAAAAGTCTTTGAAATGAACTTGATTCGGGATCAAATGGATGCTGGTGTGCTGGTGTGTTTGTTATATGTATGTGTTATATGTTTCTCCTCACACATAGCTTTGATTGTGTGGTTTCTGTGGAAAGTAGTAGTTGAACCAATCAGAGCTGGTGTGAGGTCTCAGTGGGTTACATACATCTAAAACCCCCACAAAGAGAAGACAGGAATATGAAATGTCCCAGAGAGTTGGTTCTTTGTGGCTCTCTAAAGAAAGAAAGAGCTGGCCTGGAAAAGACAAATGGGTCTGGAGTGACCTAAAGAAATGAAGTGAAAGCACAGATTAGTTGTGTTTACCTCAGAGATAATCTGCATTCCTATCTACTTATGAGTGGGCTTGAGAAGTCTGGGATGTTTCATCGTATGTGATGCTTAAATAGATGAGTCAATCTTAACTACTTTTCATGCTACTACATGAAAACTTTTTAAATTAAATTTGCAGAGGAACAGTCTATAATTGGTCCAGCAAACAGATATATAAAAACAACACTAAATATCCAGCAATATATATACAATAGCAACAGCATACTGCAGACTGTAGTCGCTTTCCCACTACCGGGCCGAACGGTTCTCAGAACCGCTCCATTCCGTACCGATCCGAGTCGACTGTTCTGGTTTAGTTTTCCACTGCGGGGCTGATAAAGGATTTCTTTGGAACGCAATTCCAATAAGTCAGTTTTTGCCGTGGTAACACAAATGTTTACATATAATATGAGTTGTAAATAACCACCACGTTATGGAGGATGATCAGAAATGTATTTGTACTGTATTACTAATTTGTGTTTAGATTACTCAAAATAGCACGCTTGGCAAGCTATGGAGAAACTAGCAGACAGGCAACAGATCCTGAAAGGCCACACATGCGCTTTACTAGCAAGGTTCAGCTGTTGTCTAACCATGCAGAGAACGGTTTATAATCGTGCCGTGCCGTTCCAGGCTTGTGGAAACACAAATGGAACCGTACCTGACAGTTCTTAGAACCGTTCGGCCCGATACTGGAAAAGCGGCTAGTGTTAAAGTTGTGACAGCTTCTTTTAAAACTGAAATTTTACTCATTCTCATGCCTCCGAAGCTTAGTATAGTATATTGGTATTGATTATTGGCTGAATATTGCAGCAATTAATAATTACAGTTGCAACCCAATTAAATTATCTATATTTGACCAAAACTAATGTAAAAAAGATCAGCACAGGTATAATTATTTTTTGGTCCATGGAAGAAAGAATGTTTTGGAAGAACATGAGAGTGAGTAAAACTCAACTAACAGAGCCAAATACATAAACACACTTTTTTAAAACCCATTTTTGTGGGGGGTTTCCAACAATTGTGTTTTTTCTGTGGGACATCCTGCTTTAAAGCTTTAATGCACAAAATCATTTGAAAGGTCTGAAAATAAGCCCATTTACATTTTGCACTGGTAAAGATATTGTTCATCTGGAGTCACCACTGCATGCTCTGCTTGGTTTCCTGGCTGTGGTTATTGACATGTGCATCCCAGAGGTTTTGGAGATTGACTGCCATGAAAGACAGTCCTTCTCTTGGAAAGAATAGATCTCTCTCAGTGGAACGTATATTAAACTGGCCCTGGGGTCAGCGGGAAGTGTGACCTCTGTGACCTGTTTGGCTCGTACATGCTACCAGTAGGAAGTGTCAGGTAATGGCCTGCTTCCTGTCTCCTGAGACTGTGTTAGAGCGTAAATAGTTGTTTTTAAATTGTTTTCTATTCATAGTCCTAATCTGTGTTAAATATGATAATTTTCACAGTTCATAACAATCACCTTTATAGAAAGTGGTCTCCATCAGTGTGAAGAGGGAGGTCAGAATCTCTTGAGGTATATGAGCGCAGGTGATTAACGACCAAAGATATGAAAATTGCTTCAGACCAAAGCACCACAGAGGTAATTAGCAGTAATACTATTGTGAATCTTTAATGAACGTGCCATGCTGTTCCTTACAAATGGGCACACAGGAACCATAGACAAAAATTACTCTGGTTTTCTATGCAAAGATCAAGGGATGGCCTCAAAAGATGCATTAAAATTTGTCTTAGGGTAATGCAAAATTTGAAATAAAAAATAGTTCCTTTTTAATTAATTCCTTTGTTAAAGAATTAGATATTTTTTAATTCACTTTAAACTCTTTATCCCTTCTGCATTGTCATTTTGAATTAAATTGGTAGGAAATTTGAGTTGTAAAAATTAAACTAATTCCAACCTTCGATCCATCCAGTCTGTCTAGTTTATGTACAGTATACAAATAAAAATAATATATTTTTTTCAATTCTACTTCTTTTCGTTTAGATTTGAATCACAGTTTTACATTTCCGCTGTGTTTCAGAAACATTCTCCATTTACACTACGGGTCTGCATACACAACCTAAAACGTAGATATGAAAAGGTAGATTTGCTATTATTTAAATCATGGACGCATCTGTGTCCTTAGAATGTTTGAATGGGGGACCAACTAATAAAACTAATCTACCAACTAATAAAACTGTCTGCAACGTTTTCCAAAGTCTCTGTTTTTTAAGGGTGGAAAATGCCAGAGTAGTGTACATCATAGCGTAACCGTAGCAAAAAGTTACTAGTGAAAATTGGGCTTTAGTTTCAGCTCAACTCAATTGAAATTCAAAAGCCATTTTCAATAGAATTCCGAATGGCACACAACCCTGGAAGGCTGATATGCCCTTTCCATAAGATGCAGGCAGTTCACAAATCACTGTGGACTGTGAAATCGAAACAGATTTAATATACAGGATTTGTGTAATAGCAATGGCTGCTACAGTATATTTATCCATCCTCGGAGAGGCAAAGCATCAAAGCGAGTCATCTGAGGGACATTCAGAGCCCAGGAGAAACTACTGCCGGTGGTTTTTGTTTCCATCCACTTGCTTGAAGGTCTTCCTAATGCTGTTATTTGTCACCATGGAGACTGACTCTCTGAGTGTTGCCCTGGTAACAGTTCTGGTTGCCAGCCACCCACTGCTTGGAGCAGAAGAGCCTTTGCACAACCCGCTTTGCTCAGTATTTAGGAAAGGGTTAGTCAGCAGCTGAGCTGGCCAAAACAAATACCCCAACATGTCCGTTTGTAAAAAAAAAATAAAATAAAATATAGGATCAAGATCTCAACATTGTATTATTTATGGTATAAATTGAGGACACATCTCATTACTTCGCATTGCTCATTGCAGTTAGTTATTATGCTGGAAGGCTTTGCATTGTTCTGCAGTCACTTATTTCTCCAAAGACATCACTTTTAATGAATAGCCTAAGTGATATTAAATGAGGATGGCTGTAGGCAGGTAATGAATTTTAGCGGTTTAGCGTCTGGTGCTGCTGTGTAAATGATATCCCAGCTGGGTCTGAAGAGAAGATGTGGTTGAGAGCAACACTCGCCACATGGATGGGAGGAAGTCATGTGTAATTTGGATGGCTATGTATACATCCTGTGCCTTCTTTTAGCTGTTGGGAAGCTGCTGTCAGTGGTCTCTTCGCAGATGAGGTGCAGATCCTCTCTGTCCTCTCGTGTAAAAGCACATGTGGGATGTCTGTTAGTTGACCCAAAAATGAAAATTCTTTCAGCATAGACATAGACTATCTTTTTTTGGCGACCAAAACCACAAACTTGTTATGGACTGCAACAAACAGTTATTTTGATTAATCTAATGATTATTAGAACAGTTACTTCAATAATCATAGATTTTTTATTTATTCTATCAATAGGCATTTTCTAGCCGTTTTATGCGTAACAAGTTGTAATTCTAACCTAAAGCGACATTGATACTGTTTTTTTATGTTTGGTACTGTAAAGCTGCTTTAAAATAATCTATTGCATGAAGCGCTACATACATAAACATGACGGGACTTTACTGGATTGCCCATTGCAGAGCATGCTTTCATTTTATTTGTCTATTTCATTATAGAAAGAAAAGGATGGCGCATATACTGTATTTTGGCACCCAATTGTTGCTATGTCCTTTTCCCAAGATAACAGCGCTAAGTTTTCTCCTGTAATGCCTGCTGAGTTTGGAGAACACCTGATGAAAGAAAAGAGAGCACTCCTTCATTCAGAATCACTAGATTACCCATTAGATTACAGTGATCCCTCGTTTATCGCGGTAGATGCGTTCCTGACCTGGCCGCGATAGGTGAAAATCCGCGAAGTAGGGACACCATATTTACAGTATTTATTTAACAGGTACGTATTCA
>JAUMHI010000049.1:788089-807261 GCA_032359435.1 Enteromius unitaeniatus
TGTCAGTTGGAAATATCAGTTTACATTTGCAAACATTATTTTTGTCATTAATTGTAATAATGCAGTGAGATTATTGTCTGCTCAAAGAGTCTGACAACAGCCAGTGCTCTTTTGTGTTCCACAAAAACCCATATGAATTTGCAAACCTTTCCTTTATCTTTAGTTTACAACTCAGCGAAGCATTATGTAGTACAGATAGTGTCACCTCACTGAGTAATTCATATTGTGAGACATGTTCGAGGAATGTTTTGACAAATACTAGTGATCTCCCAAGATGAAGCATCATTGGCTGCCTACTTGTTATCGAGAGGAGACTTCATTAGCTTGACAGGCTGTAATTGCTCAGCTTGCTTATGCCATAGTATGTAAAAAACGACAAAGTATCTGTCTACTCTTTAATGTCTCACGCCCAACACCACTATGGCTTTGGGCTTTTCCCCAGCCCCTCCTGTTGGCCTGGTTAATGCTCAGTGGTTCACACCCCCTTGTTCAGCAGTGATTGCAGAAGCAGAGCTTCATAACAGCAATGTGGTAATGTTTAGGTTCTTTCTACAAGCAAGCGGCGGTTCAATACCCCTGTGAATGGTCTGGAATCAAGAGAAGCACAATTGGAGAGAAGTTCTGAAGTTGCGTGAGAGTGAAGTGATTCATCCTGGCAGACAGAAAGCCCCCCTCCTACGAGTCCGTCAGAATCTCGTTCACGCGCTTGTTTTTATGAGTGCAATATATACAGTATGCTTCATTAATCTGATTGTTTGTCAGGATCCGTCATTTATATACATTAATTAGCTCTTAAAAAATTATTCAGACATGGATCATTGCTAATGAAGGTACTTTTGGATCCAAAGTATTAGGTTCCCCTGGGAGGGTCCTGTAGCGTCTAAAGTCATGATACTGGTTGGTTGTCTTCTCCAGGGCCTAAATTAGAACAATATTACATTGAAATTACATTCATGTGAATGGTACATTCTGGAATCATCAATGACCATGTAAACGCAGCTAATCTCTAAAAACTTGACCTTTGGGTTCTCAGGCATTTTTAAAAAAAATACCATTCAGCTCTAGTTTATTTACCTTTATGTTCACACATAGCTGAGGTTGCAGACTTATTTGTTGCACGTTTTATTTAATGTTTTCTCTCTGGAAGTACACTACTTTTCAAAAGGTTGGCATTTAAAATTTTACAAAATGTTTAAAAAAGTATTTGAAGTCTCCAAGTCTGCTTATATCTGATCA
The DNA here is from genome assembly GCA_032359435.1 of Enteromius unitaeniatus. Lineage (NCBI taxonomy): Eukaryota > Metazoa > Chordata > Actinopteri > Cypriniformes > Cyprinidae > Enteromius > Enteromius unitaeniatus. Next base: position 789,326 of record JAUMHI010000049.1, read on the forward strand.
AAAATACTTAAATATTTGTAACAAAAAAGCTTTTATTCAGTGTTCAATTATTTCCTTCAGAAAGCATTCTAATATACTGATTTTGTGCTCTGGAAACAGCGCTTATTATCAATGTTGAAAATAGTTGTTTTTTTGTTTAAAATGTTTTTTTTGGATTCTTTAATGAACAGAAATGTCCAAAGATTTTTTGTAACATTATAAATGTATTTACTATCACTGTCAATTTAATGCACAGACAAAACCCCTCGAAATCCCATTGGTAGTGTGTATTTTTATTTTAGAAATGTATGTCTCATCTTGTATAGCTGCTGTAACGCCTGAATTTCCTTTAGTATAATGAATGAAATGATCACTTTAGAAGAGTCAGCAGTATAGTCAATTTTATTTCAGTTGCATTGCGGAAAATGATTTCATCTGTTTTCATCACCTCTCCAGATCTACAGCTGAAGTCTGGGACTTCCTCTGTCAGGAGTGAGCTATGGCTATAGTAAAATCCCCTCTCCCCGGATGTGTGTGGGGCTGTTACTATAATGATTTCATGGGGCTTTTTTTTTCTTTTTTTGGGCATGTGAAAGTGGGGATGATTTACAATTGGGGAGGAATCCTTAAACACATTCACAGACTTAAACACATTCACTGATCACTATTCTATTCCATGGAGCCATTACAGATGGTCTCATGTAGCATATAATAATTTCCTTCCCGTTGACGGTATGTGGACAAATTAGCTGATAACTGATTACCATTGCATTGTTAGTGTCAAACAGCAGATATGTGATAATTTCATGACATGACAGAAGGCTAAGTTATAGACAGAAAACCTGACAACAACAACAATAAAAAGTGCAATCCTCCTTCTGTTAAATTTTTCCCAGCATAAGGATACCATCAAGTTGAACTTTAACCTTTACTTCTTTAGAAATGGCTCATGCTGTTATTGTCCTCGACTGCCATCTTAAATAATTCTGTTCTCAATGTCGCTCTTCCTTTCTTCTTGTTTCTCTTTCAGTCACATCTTTCTGAATCCACCAGCTCTCTTGTAATTCTTTCACAGCCTCCTTCTCATTCTCTGTGGGGGAGTCCATATGTGAGGAGGATATGAGAGGAGCTGGGGGTGGAAGCCCATTTAGTAGAGAAGCACGGCTGTTTACGAGAGGAAAACAGACCCTGCTGAAAGGACCCTTGTCTACTCCAGTGTGTGTGTGTGTGTGTGTGTGTGTACATACACATATGGGGTTGTGGCTCCTAAACCACTGCAAACAATTGCATATACTACTATAAACACTCATGAATTAATTGCTGTAGTGAAAATCTTTGTAGAGCAATTAAACACTGTGATTTGGCCATCTGGTGTCCGTTATCTGTGTTTTGTTTTGGATTGGAGCTGGGGGACAGCAGCTGGGTCAGGGTCACATTTCCTGCTTTGCAACTAAAGGTCCTTCAGTAAAACACTTACATCACCACCTCCATTCTGGTATGTTTTGGTGGCCATTACCTGGTGCAAGCTGGCAGACCATCTTATACCAGCTGGTCATAACAATTTAAAGTGGCCAGCTTGTGAATTACATGCCCTATCATGTACCAGTTAGATGTTTGAGATGGATTTTCCAATAGGGCAAAACATTTAAATGTGCAATTTAACTCCAGCCAGGCTGTGAACTTGCAATTTTCCCACCAAGGAAAAGGGGTGAGATTATTCACAATCTGATGCCTGGGAATGTCTTTGGAGTGTAGCACTGGCAATCTGCTGAGTTGAAAAGACAAGTTTTGTTTGCAAACAGTAAGTGCGAAAGATGAGTCAAGTAAATATTGCAGTGGCATTAGACCGCTAATGCTGGGAAGATATCTTCATTATGGATGCACTGCTTTACTCTCACACTCTCAGATGTATTCTAAAAGAACTCCGTTCCAAAAAGTGAGCTTCCTGCCTAGATAGCATAAGTGAAAGGCTGGTAACTACTATTTTACTTGCATTGCAAAAAATCATATTCCTATTTCTTCAAAGTACTTTTGTCTTCTTCTTTCTTCCGGTTTAAGTATCAAAAATAGTGGAAATAGTATTTGAGTAAATTAAGTTTATAGACCCAAACCTTGTCCGAACTATAACTCCAACAGCAAATGATACTAAAATTCATATAATCTGATCAGAAAATGATATTTTACACAATATTTGTCTGCTGTTGTGTCTTTTTGGCAGTGCTAGCTCTATGTGATGAAGCTGTTTCAAATAAGTAAGTTGTGATGTTCCTTTTTTAATGAGGATGCTGTTTTAAAAGAAAGCTCCTTATTTAGACAGTACACTAAAGTAGCTCACTAGGTTGTAGAACAGCTGATGTTTCATTTTACTTTCAAAAACTCTCAAAGGTGAATTGGGGCTTCTTGGATGTCTTATTGCAGTTGCTGTGTTAGCGTAGGAGTGGAATATCTTTATATGGAGCTAATCAAAGGGAATGTCCTGTTGTGTTAGTTGTTGTGTGCAGTTGCAGGTCAGGCCAATTGGGCAGCGCTGCCGGCCGCACCCTGGAGTTCAGTGATGTGGGCAGGGTGAACATTGCTCTGAGCCATAAAGGGGCTTGGCGCTTTTTCCATTCTACTTGAATGCCTTAGCTAATGGCCTCAGGAGAAAACCTCTCTGCTTAAAAACCATTCAAAGCTAGTTAGCTGGTCTTGACCAAGCTGATACCCATTTATCCAGTCTTAAAGGGGTCATTGAGTGCAAAATTCATTTTGCAAGTTGTTTGAACTCAAATGTGTGTTGGAAGTGTGTGTACACATCCATCCTATAATGATATATATATATATATATATATATATATATATATACTACTAACATTTTTTATGCTCCACAGAAGAAAGACAGTCATACAGGTTTGGAGCCACATGAAGGCAAATAGATGATTAGTTTTCTTGTATAAACTAACATTTTTATTTCTTTATTTTAGTACAGTTTTATCAGAACTAAATCATGCATGCTATATTAAGGATGCAATATTTTTATCTTCAAGTTTTACTCAGCTTTGCTGCTCTTTTAAATTCAAGCTTAAATTGTTATCTGCATGTTTCATAACATGGTAGCTGATTTATAGCTTGTCTAAGATGGTCATTAGCTGCTTACTGGCTCAACCTGTTTTTTTTAAACATGCTAATCAGCTATCTTGTTCCAAAACACAGTTACCAGTTTAAACTGGATTTTCCAACAGGATTCCCTCTTTTTTTTCAAGAATTGTCCCTCTTTGCAGTCTCCCGCCCTCATATGTATAAGTCTCTGCACTGAATCTGCCCATGGGATGAGTATTTCACTTGAGAGGAATTTCCTGTGCTCTTCACAAAGCAGAACGAAGGCAGTGAATAAAAGACAGAGATGGTGAGAAGGAGAGAGAGAGGAAATAGGAACTTGGAGCTTCTTTTGACGCCTTGGCTTGAGCTGACTAATTTACTCCAGCTAGATCTTTGCCTCTCTCCTCCTCCTCATAAAGTGTAAGGTCATATTAATATACGTGCTTGTGCTGAAAAGACAGGTTTATCGCTGAAACCTGTTAACTTTTGACCTTCCAGGTCTTCACCAGTCATTTTTGGTTCTGTTTGCTCTCACACTCACTCAGAGGACTGCAGATTTGTTGCATTTTCTCAAATTGCAGTGCACTCTTATATTTTCCTCTGAGGAATTTATTTGCTTCTACGTAGTGGTTAACAAACGGAGTAATCTAAAGGTTGTAGGTTCAAACCCACCAAGGGGAGATCCAAAGTGTCACATTTGTATCCTTGAGCAAGGCACTTAATTCCTCCGTAGTTTTATTTAATATGGATTAGCCATGATTTTTAATTTTACTTTATGCAAAATATCATTATGCATTAATATCACATTATGCAGTGTTGACAGTTGTTTGTTCCGAAAGAAAAACAGTTGCATATAAAAAGTTAATTATGTCAGCTTTAGAAAACCAACATATTGTTATTTTATTTAAACATTATTATTCTGAGACGCGTTTTGAATTTTTGATCTATGTGACTAACGTTTTAAACATTAATAAATAGTGTTAATAATTTCTTTATTTTTCAGTTAAAAAAGTTATTTAATAATGTATTATTTTACTGGTACTAGTGCACTTCTAAAAAATTATTAAACAAAGAGCTTTGTTAGTTTTTTCCATTTAAAAAGTTATTTAATAATTTATGAATTCTGATTTGTTTAACTGCATTTATGAAACGTGAATTAAACAGTTTAGTTTATTTATATGTTGCATTTCGATTTTTAATAAATACTTAATAAAAATAAAAATTTGGGGGTTTAAAATGTTTAAATTGTATTTATTATTATTTTTATATTTTCATATATTCAATTATATTTATTGTTTAAAATGTATTTTTTTATTAATAGATTTGAGTATTTTGGCCCTCGTTAACGACTGATAAAGATTTTTTTGCATTCTATGTTAGTAGCAATGCAAAGGATTCATGCACAGAATAGCTCTGTAATGATCTGTCCTTTCTTCTGTCAGAAATGTTGCATCACTGTGATGTGGTTGCCAAATACCCTGTCCAGTTATGAATGTGCATGAGACACTGAAAACATTGTTCCAGTTTGATTTTCCACATGGATGCACATAATCAAAACAATAAGTAGACGATAAGGGTCAAGAGAATCGTAAAAACATGTTTAAAGAGTTTCACGTACAGGCATGGCTATTTGAGAAGATGTACACAGTGGAGGAGTCATGCTTTGCTCTCGTTACCACCACATTGCACATCACTTTATATCTTGATACAGTTGGACTGCAGCTAATTCAGTGCAATAAACAGCAAGGATGCTGTCTCGATTTTCTTAGTCTTGGGTTTTGTGATATGGTGTCAAGGAGGCTTTTATAAATAAATCACTGTTGCAACTAAAGTGAGCCGTTAGAGTTATTTTATAATTAATAACTAGTTCTGCATCTCACAAATGAATAATAATCATGTTGTGGTAATGCTTGTGGGCCTTCTGGGTGTTACAGAGCTGCCACAGAGCTGTGGTTGAATTATATTTTCTCTTGTCATGTCTGCCATGTGGTCTGACATCATCCTCTGGTTCCTTGGAGCTTTTTTTCCACAGCTCTCAGGCTCGACTGCGGGCCATTTGTCAGTCTTGATGTTTATCTCTTTAGGGCTGAATCTCAGAGACAGTAGGACTCCAGGCAATGAGATGAAGATCCCAAATCCCATTGTCATTGTTTACAATATTTTTGCTACAGTATACTTCTGTTTAACACCTAAACTTTTTTTTGTCACCCACCGGCGGATCTGAGAACAGTAGTATTTCAATGGAGTGATTGTGAAGGAAGGAATCTATTTAACTAAAGTGGACATCTCTAACTGATCACATCAAGCTGAAGTCTTAGTGAGAGACATCTAATACCTGTTGATAACTTCTGACTGGAGTACTGTTGACCATCTGCTGTCCAGGAGGCTCTTAGTTAGAGACAAACTCACTTAAGGTCTCTAACAAGATGCTGCCAAACTTAAACTTACAGCATCTCTTTATAAATCTCTCTGTCTATATTTATCATTCTGGCATGCTATTTCTTTTGCTTTTAGCTTTGCTTTTTCAGACAGAGATTTGAATATTTTTCCACATTAATTCCTGTAATTAATTCTGTGCTGTTCATAACTTCTAATAATCATGAGCCTGGGTAATTTCACTTCAGAGCTTCAATGATGAATAAAAACTAACTGGATAATCTTTCCAGGGATTTCAGTCGGAATCTATAATGTTTGGCCCGTTTTTCATTTCTCTGATTTGAAATAGCATGGATAGCATCAGATTTGGGCACTGTGAGCTCGCTCTGAGGTAGCTTGAGTTTTCTTATTTGAGAGATTTTTTTTTTCTTCCGGACATTAAACCACAAGACAAGAATGAGCTTGACAAGATTGATTTTGTTATCATACAGCAGTTTCTGGACATGCCCTCTTCCATCTCACTTAGCATCTGTGTGCGGAAAACACACAGTTGTTTTCCAGCTGAAATGCCCAGTAGTGAGGAGACATCCAGAAGACCTTTGGGAATAGAAGAATGTTTTTAAGAGGGAGGGAGAGGAATAGCTGTGCTATATTAACTGTGTGGCCACTACTCTGTGTATAATCTTGTTACCTTACTTAATAGAGACAAGATATAACCCAGCTGAGAATCACTTGTTTGACAAGTCTTATAAATGCTTTAGTTACAGTGCGCCTGTGTTTGCGTTCAATAATTACCTCACCCGTCAATGTAGTGTTGAGTGCACTTCACTTGGCAGAAGTCATGAAATATTTACTGTCCCTCTTACTTGGGGTCAAATCGTATAAGTTGTCCCAGGTGGCTCGGGTGCAGGTTTTTTTCCAGCGTAATGATGATAGTGAGGTAGAATTCCTGTGCCTGCTTTATTTTAATCAACTGCTTTATGTTTGTGACTCAGTCACATGTTTTTTTCTACAGAAAATGATCTCATTCCAATAGGCTTCATTTAGCATTATGCATTATGTAATAGTTTACTTCGGTTTGTTTATTTGTTCAGTTGTTTTCAGGCTTTGTGTGCACTGTGGTGTGGATTGTTGAACCTGTATACTAATTTATTCAAGAATGAAACAAGTTTGACATTAAATCATTTACTCTAATGAATGGTTCTTTGAGGACCAAGTCATTGATTTATTCACTTAACTGTTTTGTTCAAACACACCTACTAATCATAAATGTCCCTCAGTTTGTTTATTCACAACAGTGGTCCATTTAGGAATGTGTCTTTCAAAGAAGTGATTTTCTTTGCACCTATTTCCATAAACAAAAAAATGTAAGTTGAAAACGTAGAATTAACTTCTTACTGAACTGTTTATACAAGTACTGTGTATTCAATAATGATCAAGTTCACAGTTGTGCTGATTGTTTGTATGTCTTGTTTGCGTGATGTTTGTTTTAAATATAATGCTTTTGTCTAAAGCAGTTTTATGCTAGTCAGGGTAATCTTTGAGTTTGTCTAGCCCATAATGGCAGATTTATTTTGCAGATTTGTTTGTATGATTTCATGCTATAGTTTTTAAACCACTCAAAATCATGTGATCGTGTGTCCTTTAGGTTTAGATCCTAGTACCTCTTGCTATAAATCAATTGGTCAAAACCAAGCCATACGAGTCAGGTGTATCTGTAACACAGTGACCCGTGGCTCTTTGTTGGAGAGGTGATTCTTTTACTCCCTGTTAAGAGATTAAGGTCAGGGTTGTTGCTTCACAGAATTAGTGTCCTGTTTAATGCACATCGTGGGTCGGATCTACCACATACTTCTCAGGGATTATATTGAGTGGTAGGTTCTTTAGAAAAGTACTAATCTAAGTTGAGCATAAGGTGGGCCAGAAAGGCCACACTACTGATTTTTTTTAGTCATTTTTTGTTTTATAACTCTCATTATACAAAAATATTAAATATTGTTATTTTATATAATTATATAAAAGGAGTTGAACAGCAGACTCTGGAACATCTGTGGTACTACTCCAATGTTCTGCAATCCTGCAAAAATTAAAACTTGAAAGTTTGTTTTTTAGAATATGGTCTTTAATTTCAGAGGGATTTTAGCTGTCACATATCGATCTTCCTACCTGGTTTCATTGCATAAACATACATAGGTGCACTTTTTAACGATACGCAAAATATGTAACAATAAGTACATATCACTGCAGTATCTAAAAGAAATTAACACTAGAGACAGTAGAGATCAGACACCTTTTATTCCTTTTCACACACATTTACAGAGTTTCGATTAATTTTCAATTAATTATTTGATTAATTACTTGAAGAAGTAATATTAATATGCTGGGAGATTTGAAAATTGATCATTTGAATGTTAGCATCACACATATTCAGCTGTATATCTATGGGTTTTCATAAACGGTGGGTTTACTTGGTCACTCACAGAGTACAAAGATGTACTTAAGAGGAGTTCTGGTTCAAATCCTGTGTAACTATGGTGCGACAAAACAGTTCAAATGTGCATAAAAGGACATTTGAAAAGACATGGTTTCATTAACAAATGCCTTTTTATATCAGTTTTGCATTTGTTAACACTATCGGGTAGGTTTAGGGTTGAATTTGGTGTAAACATAGCAAGACATAGTGTGTCAAATGTGCTGGGGTTCACATATTGCTCCTGTGTTTTAGGATAACTCAGTGGACGTTTCTCTGTGAAACTGCGGTGGAGTTTACCAAAACTTGTAAATGGAAAGAAAAGTATAGTGTGACCACTCTTTCATAAACTGATTTGGTTCATTGCCCCATTACTAGGTGTTAATTTATATAACCCATTCTAATTTAAATGTCAAAATATATCAAAGTTTGTGTAACATCATATAAATGTGAATCGTTGTGTTCGAGCCAGTTTTCAACTTTTGGCCAGCGAGAGCATGGGATTTTGTGTTTGTGTGGTTATTATGTGATTGTGTGCAGTTAACTTGCATGTATTGATTAAAGTCACAGATGAAAGCCCCTTTATGTTAATGAAGGCCTTGTTTCTTTTTTCCACATCGGCTCTTGACTGCTTCTGTGGTGAAACACCTCGGCCTCTCTCTCTTCATCCATCCACACTCGCTCGAGACCAATTAGTTTGTGTGGAGACTGAATGTAGATGCGCTCGCTGGCTGTTTTGGAGGAAAACTTGGGGGATGGTCTTGGCAAAAGACTTAATTAGTGTGTGAATACAACCGCAGTGTCATTTTGCCCCGATGTCTAGAATCCAAGGTATTCCACATTCGCTAGTCACTTTATTTAGGCTGTCGCTTGAGTCAGGATAAATTTTAATGGGTGGGACTCCCTCTCTCCAAGCCTCATTTGTGCTGTAGTGGTGTGAATCTTTGTTTAGACAGCGAATCGATTCCATTCACAATTCATAGGTTCTCAGTTGAATTCATGAATAATTTAGTTTATTCTGATTTACAAAGAAATGCACTCACGTCTCCAATAATTTGTGAATGGAAGTATTTTAATGTTTATGTGTTTTAAGAATTCATTTTTTTGCAACTTATGAATAAAGCAACTGATTCAAAATTCAAAAACCCATGATTTAAGACCAATTGCATATGCATTGGCAGGATTTGTAATCGATATGTAATAAAAAAAAGTGTATTGTTACACCCCTACTGCACTGATATTTATTTTATTTTATTTTTTAATTGGCAGAATTGAGCAGATATGATTTTAGATATGGTAAAATGTGTTAAATAGAGTGCAAATTAGTCTAAATATTTATGAAGTGGTTCCATTTGGGACAATATTCCCAGTTGTCATTCAACAATCAATGGCTTGGTCTTTATGTTTTTGTTGTTTTTTTTCTTGAAATGCCAAAGATTTTAAATTTATTGTAGCCTGTATTCCTGAGAAAAATGAGAAACATATTCATGTTTGGAGATCTCGGAACAGCTCTTCAAAGTACACGCAGTTAAGAGACATCCAACCCCGGATTAAACAGACGGTTGTACATGAAAGCATGACATGCTCTCTGACTCCAGAAAAGCATTTGTGATTCATGTTTTAACATTGAACAGCAAACAGACAAACCTTGTTGTACCTTCAGCTGTCTCACCGTAAGATTAGACAACAGCATCAAAGACAACATAGATTTCACAAGAGAGGAGAGGCCTAAATCAGTACTAGATGACAAATACACCAGCTTTGTAAGAAGAAGTGTGTGATATAATGAATAAGTCTGACATTTGCAGGTCTCAGGTGGGCCGCCTGACAGTTTGCTCGTGTTTGGCGGTGCTTGAGGGTGTGGATGGAGGGGAGGATTAGATCCAGGGTGCAGCTGCTGTTTGGTGGTTTGTAGGATTAGAGGATGTCTCTCCTCCTCACACTCAACCCGCAGGAGGCCTAACCTTAGGGCAGCTAGTCTGCCTCAACATAGTCTGGAGTTTGTGTAGGATGCAGTAGCCATAAGGCTAATTAGGATTGATCCACCATAACAGAGGCATGGTTCAGGCTGTATACATGAGCATCTGCTGTGGGGATGCTGTGATAGGCTGGCCTAGGAAAGATTATGACTAGATCCTGCTTGAGAGGGGATAGATTTGTTGTTCTAATGACTGAGATATAGTCTAAGGGATCTGGCTTGATGTTCTACACTTCATGTTCAATTATTGATGCTATTGATGTATTACACCTCAGATTCAACTATTGCCAGGTAGTTGACAGTTTTATTTAGTTTTTTATTTATAAATATATATTTAACTTAGAAGTATTTTTAGTATAATTTCATATGATGTCATACTACTATTTACTATTTATTATTTATTTATTTATTTATTGAATTATTTATTTATTGTGTTTAACTTTATTTACCAAAGCAAATAATTTCATCATACTCAAAACCCTCAATTTGTATGACAGTACTGACTATTTCTGACAAGCATCCTCTGTCCTTTAGGCATTAATAATGAACATTGTTGTTGGGATGACAAGCTAATTTTGTACTTTTATTTAGATTGTGTAGATATTTTATGCGTAAGGCAACATTGTTTCCAAAACAAATTTTTTTTTAGTGTACTCAAACTGGTGTTGCACTACATTAACACTACGTTTAGCTACAAATTGATTTATTCTCAGAAACACAAAGGCACTGTTTAGGGTGACCTGTCCCTTTAAGGAGAATAGCGCCATCACTGTTTCTATTAGGTCTTTGTTGCAAATGATTGATTGAATCTGTTTAAGGTTGGCGGCTTTGTTCTTTAGCTATCACTTTGGGGCTTCAGCTGTGTTAGTATGCATATTATATATATATATATATATATATATATATAGGCATTCTTAGTGAATTTGTTTTATAAGTAATCTACAGGTACCCCCTGCTCATTGTGTATGAAGCCTGTGAATCAGAAAACGGGTTAAGACTCCATTAGGGAAGGTAGTCAGGGAAAACAATGTAAATCAGAAAAATAAGGGTCTGTGCTTGCTTTACATGGCTCAGACATATGTGTTTTTGAATTAGCATGGCCCACCCTCATTCTACTCCATGCGGCGCTGCCACACCACACACGGCTAAACCCATCAGACACGCTATTTCGGGAAGGCAGACGCCCATGTTACCAAGGAAGTGCATGAAAATAAGCGGGTCTCAAAGCCTTGGAAGCTATAAGCATGAAAGAAGATTCATTCAGCAGTCGGGGGATAACCATCCGTAGTGAGGTTTGGGGTGGGGTTTTTAAGAGGGTTAGAGGGTTCTCTGCCCCTCTGCCTGTTTGTGGTGCCTTCAGAATCCCACATTTGTGGAGATGATGATGGGAGAAAGCATGAATAGCCGAAGGGGAGAGATGAATGAAGACAAATCTTTGTTCTGCCCTAATAATGATGGTCAGCAAAACAGAGAGAGAGAGGGAGAGAGAGAGGGAGAGAGAGATAGGCTGAAGAGAATGATAAGAAGGCAATGTTTTAAACAAATAACCCAACTGAAAATGATTATTGGGTCATCATTTTTTTTTAAAAGTCTTTACAAATCTTATCAGTGTTGTTATTGTTAACTGCTGTTTTATATTTTTATGTAATCGAAATAAAGCTAAAATAAAATTTAAAAATTAAATAAAAAGCTTTAAATGAGAATGAAAAAAAATCTGCTAAAAGTGAAAAAAGCAAAAATACAAAAATTCAAATAATTTTTTTTTTTAAGTAAATTAAAAAAATTAATAAATATTATAATAGTATATAAATAATAAAATTAAACAACACTGATCTGTATGCTGTTAATTTTAAAAATAATATTTTTATTTATATATTTATTATGTAGTTTTTACATGCAACACAAAAAGCTCAAACAACAAACAAAAACCAAAGATACAGCCATAAATGCCATGGTACAAATTAATTGTAATCTACAGTATATTCCATGTTTTAAAAAAACAGTGTAAGGGTTTAAAATGAAGTCGAATTAAAAAAGTAATGGCAGAATGTTCCTTTTTAGGTGAGATATCCCTTTTATTTAACAAATGTGGCATCCAGCTAAATAAAAACTGACTTTAAAACATTGATGGTTGTGATCCAATATGGGATCAGAAGACTTGTTCATGGCGGGTCTAGTGTAATTGGGCTCGAATAAAGTTCTCATCCTTCCCCTCAAGAACTGTTCGGTGGACTTATTGTATTGTTGCGAGTCAGGGGAGGAAGTCAATATTGAGGCCATATGAACACCAGCTACTGTCATATTTCCAATCAAAGTTTCCTGTCTGCATTGCTCTGGTATTTCATGTGGTCTGTACTGTAACAGTTGTGGCCAACCTGGGAATACTGGGGGAAACAGATCACTTCTGCACAGCATTAAAACTGAGTAGAAGTATAGATTAAATAGATATGGAGTTCCTTGCTTGGTAAAACTAACATTTGAAATTGCAAGCTATTTAGAAAACACTGTTACAAAAATGTGGATATCCTTAACAAATTTTTACTGTAATCAGGCTCTTAATGATTACAGTACAGTTTTTCAGTTCTGAAGACAATTAAAGCCAAGGAACATTAACATATTTCATGAGCGCTTGATGCATAATTCATATAGACTTAAAAGAACACTCAAAGGCTCAGTCTCTAACTCCCCCAGAGTTAATAAACAACTTTTGGCATTTTTTTTCAGCCATTCTCCGGGTCTGGCAATAGCACTTTTAGCATAGCTTAGCATAGATCATTGAAAAAGCCTAGAAAATCACAACTTTTTATTTTCCGTAGTTTAACACTACTATAACTACACAATAACTGTAGTTGTAATATAAATGAAAATAAATGAATATAAATCCTATCTATCTGTCTGTCTGAACAATTTATGATGCTATTGTCTGATATTGTTTCTAGAGCTGTACCTGCACAACTAGAAAAAAAAATGGTCATCAATTTTTTTGACATTTGACGTTCAGCTTCTCGACCAATGGTATGAGTTTGGGGTGGGGCTATGTGTTTAAGTCGACAATATCAGATTGAAGACACAGTGGAGTGGGCAATAGGAGTGCCTAGAGACTATCATTATCTTTAACTGTTAAAATACTGTAGAAAAAGCCTTCATTGCCTTTGTGCAATGTCATTCTTTAGATTTGCGCTCCGTCGTAGCTGAAGAGCATCTGGGCTGGTTCTGGAACATTCTGCTCACTCACTGATTCATGATTTTTTTTACTTGTGCTCCTGCTTACAGTCTATCAGGCTGTTAATTATATTACCATCTCAGTCACACACACACATACTCCTCTCTCTCTCTCTCTCTCTCTCTAACACACACACACACAGCCCTACCCCTCGCTCATACCGCTCTCCCACTTGCTGGAAGGCGGCAGTATGAACGGCGCATACTAAACTCACACATGTGCGTCTCTGGCCATTGTCGAGGACCGTGCACTGTAGCTGTCGAGGTCACGTGACTGAAGCGAGGGAACTCTGAGGACACCTTGAGCTCACCTGCCACCTCTCTTTCCTCTTCTCTCTCTCTCTAGGTCCATCTGTGTTTCTCTCTCTTCCTCTGTGCTTGACACTGAAGAACAGGATCCTACTCGCAGATCTCATCAGGTAGGCTCTTTATCCTTTTTTTCTGGCTTTTCTTTCTGTCTCCTCCTGCTCCTGCTCTCTGCCTGCCTTCTCGCCGTGCTGCAGAGATGCTGCGTCATTGTGTGTAACGCTCTGGCACATAAGGTGTGTGAGCATCTGACAGGCTGATACGGGCAGTACCGGCATCCTGATTTCTTCTAACAGCCCTCTCTATCTTTACATTTCATTCTTTCTTTCTAGCTATTCTCAGCCCTTTTTATTAATTTGTGAATGAATAATTATCTTTATATGCATTGTCTGTGCATTTTTCTGCAGTTTTTGAGCATCCCTGTACCTGTTAATAATAGTTATGCACTCATAGCTCTACATTTTGGATATGTATGTATAAGCAGATCTGTGTCATGTAATTTTGTGTGTGTACGCCGGGTGGGAAACATGCTTCTCGGATTCAAGGTGACGTGATGTTGCCTGTCTAGACACCTGCCATTAGCATCACCAGACTGTCCAGGTACATAACGGTGATAGTGGCAGTGATTTAATTATGGTGTGGGTCACTAGGGGTGGGTGATATAAATCACAGCATGAGTAATTGTATATCATAGGAATATATATATATATATATATATATATATAGTGCATATAATAAATATAATATATGTAATATAAGAAAATAATATTCTTTTATACATATATATACATATATACTTACACACACGTGTTGGTTTTAGTGGTTTATGAGGACTCTCCACAGGCATAATGGTTGTCATACTGTACAAACTGTATGAGCTATTTCCCACCACCAACACAACACCTAACCCTACCCCTTACAGGAAAATCCCTGCCAAAAAACACCATTATGTATGTTTTTAAACCTTTTAAGTTACGGGGACATAAGCAGTGTCCTCATAAACCACCTTCAAACTGTAATACCTCTGTCATACACATTTTTGTCCCTGTAAAACAACCAGTACACACACTGTCACAGTCACAACAGGTTCTGTCATCATCCCACTCTCTCTCACACTCTCACCTTAATGCTAATCACCATCACCTGACACCACCACCTGGCTCCAATCAAGCCACTACATAAAAGCACACACCACACAGCATTCACGGTCCGAGCTCGTTCCTGACAAGTGGACTCTACTCTACTACTTACCTGACTACTTACCTAGTGATACCCCTTGTGTTGTATATGGTGTGACAGAAAAAGTTTAATTCAAATATATTATTTATTCAGTTTTACATTTTATACATATTCTAATATATATATATATAATTAATTAATTAAAATCAATTCATAAACACACATAAATAACTATTTTAATGAATATAGTTTTATTTACTATTTAAATAATTTCAATTTAATATATATGTAGGTGTGTACTTTGTTTAACTTTTTTATAAAATATGCGGGTGTATTTATTTATTTATTTTTTGTGGGCAATAATTATCATTAAAAAATTACATTTTTATGCAGGTCTTTTTTTATACAGTAGCTTCATTTGACGTGTGCACTAATCATTCACTGATAACATTTCGACCCAAGAGCAACTTCAAATTACAGAAGATAATGCATGGATAGTAGATTAAACTGCAAAAAATGACTTATCTTAATTAGTATTTTGTCTTGTTTCTAGTGAAAATATCTAAAAAATGTTACATCAACCTGCTTTTACTAGATAAGCAAAATTACTTATTCTTAAAATATATAGAAAATATATTAAAATATATTCTTAAAAAAAGAGTATTTTACTTACCTCACTGGCAGATCATTTTACTTGTTTTAAGCAAAATGTAGATTTTTTTCACCTAAAAAAAAAGGAATAAATATCTCAATAAGTCAATTTGCTTCTGTAGTAAAATCTTGATTTTAACAATTATAAGATATTAAAAACAAGACAATTCTAAGCATATAAGCTGAGTATATTTTGCAGTGTTGCATCTATGGCACACTTTGGATGCCAATAATAATTTAATTTCAGAGCTGTTCTTTTGTTTTATCAGAGGGGAATTGTATCAGTAAATAATGTGTTTATCATTTAATGTTAGTTTGGACATGATATAGTGCAAAAGTTATATGGGCTACATTTATGTTGCTTTTCCAGCCATTGCACATTAAATACTGTCATGCCACCAAACTGTGGGTTGCAGTAAGCACTCTATAGTGGTACTGGAACACGAACTGATCTCAGAATCTCACTAGAGACCATTTTGTCACTGAGGTGTTCAGGAAAGGATGTTGACAAGAGAATTCTTGGTTTTTGTTGTTGCCCACCCGTCTTTGTGGTCATGACAGAAAGCTGTGTCATATGCAACGTGACCTTTTCTCATCCATTTATCTGTGTCCCTTAGCACCCTGCTGTGTCTGTGCTGAATAAGGTCACGATACAGGTGACTGTAGTCTTCATGGATCATGCCAGAAGGCCAGTGAAGCACAGGAGGAGCTTTTCGTCTGCTGTCTGTCTCCTTTCCTGCAGGGCTGTAATGGCAGAAAGCTGCCTGCCATCAGTGGCTGGATGCAGGAACCAACTGCTGTCCTCCGTGACACCAAAATGCTGCACTGAAGCGCAGTCTAGTCTTATAGTCAAAGAAAAATGAAGCAATTACATTTATAAATGCATAACATTAATTAATAATTTCATAAAAGTGATAAGTAACTGACAAAGTTAAGGAAAACATTGGTGGAGCAAAAGTTACACATTAAGACATTCTATGTCATGTTAGTCTGTTTTAACACATCGTTCATGTTTACTTTTGCCTATTGTCATTTGCAAAAACAGTAAAAATAAATAAATTGTTTTTGTGGAGTATTTTCACATCGGCCAGCACAGACTTTAGACCTCCAGAAAGAAGCGTGTGTGCTTGGTCTGTGCATCCTTGCTTTGCAATTTTTCTTTTTATTAAAGGAACAGTTCACTTAGAAATTAAAAATAAAAAAAAATTACTGTAAATATGTATTCACCCTCATGTGATTCTAAACATGGTACACAAAAGGAGAAATTTTGTTCTATGGAAGAATGCAAGTCATACATGTTTTGACATGAGGTTGAGTAAATGATGGCAGATATTTAATTTTGGGGGTGAACTGTGTCTTTAAACATGCTTGCTTTATGTGAAGAAGGTATAAGGTACTTCTGTTCTGCAGGAAGCCAAACATTAACTGATGGGTGCACATTTTTTATGTTGCTGTGTCATGCCATGTGTCAGTTATGATATATAAAAACGCTTCTCGGTGTGGGATAGAAGCATGTGAAGAGACAGAATTGTTTACTTGGCAGGCACACAGACTCTTTCATTGGGAGGCACTGCAGCAGGGAAAGCAATGATGTAATGCCCAAAAGGGTGGATTGGTCACCCCCTTCTTCTCTGTCTGGCAGGGGCAGAAAAGACAGACAGGGAGGGCACGGTTCTCAACCTGCCGACTGAGAGAGTCTGATGCTCTGTTAGCCTAAGTGGATAGTCAAGTCACAGCTAGCGCTTATGTCAGGAACTCTGTGAACTCCATGTATGAAGACCAGGTTCTGCATAATCTTATCATTTAGATATTAAGAAAGCCCGTAGCTCAGATAATATTACAATATAATGAGAGATAAATCCAAAGTACATCAAATGAGATTGCTGTAAAGATACTAATAAAAATTACAGAGTAAATAAGATGACTGACTTTGAGAAAAATAATAAGGCTGTTTAATATTGGTTTATTAATAACAGAATTTTTCTGATGCGCTGAGGCCTTACAGAGTATTTTTAGGAATACAATGTAATCTTCACAATGAAAAACTAACTGAAGTCCTAATTGAATCTTTTATTTTTTGTGTGCATGTTCTTTTTAATTGGTTTGGCACAAAAAAGAAAAAAAGTGTTTTAATTCTGTAAGTCTGGAGGTTGGCACTACCTGACAGATGTCACTAAAAATTGTTGTCCTGAAGAATCACACCTGGTTTCCAGATAGCAGTTAGTTTGAAGTGGTTTTGGAAGGAATAAAGATGTACTGTTGATGAGATTGTTTCTACATCAGAGCAGATTGGAGAAATTACATCACTTGCTCTGCAATGGATACACACAGCACAAACAGCATAAAAAAAAATAAAATAAAAAAAAATCACAAAAAAAAGTTATTGACATGACTCCAGTCCATCAATTAAAGTTTGGTGAAGTAAAAAAGTGCAAGTTTGTACAAAGCTGATCAACCATTGAAACATTTTTAAAACAGATTTTCACTTTCAAAATACAACACTTTATCAAATGAAAAAAGTATCAAAAAAAAAAAAACAATCCACCTCTTTTTGCTTCTAAACAGATTTTAATCTGTGCATGTTTCTCTTCTGATTTAGATAAGATGATTTTTTGATTGGAGAAAACGTCTAGGTTACAACGGTAACCCTCGTTCCCTGAAGGAGGGAACGGAGACGTTACATATGGGATCTCGCAT
>JAUMHI010000049.1:807273-826205 GCA_032359435.1 Enteromius unitaeniatus
AAAGACTCGGAGGCGATTGGTCTCTCATGCGAGATCCCATATGTAACGTCGAAGTGAACTCGACTGAAGGGGAACAATATTGCGGATAGAACACTCCTATTATAGCTGGAAGCAACAGTATTATGTTAAAAACATCTTAATGATGGATTTGTTTCTTGCAACTTTGCACTTTGCAAGATCTTAACTTGTGGTCTAAAGACGTGCAAGGCACTTGTTGATTACTGAGATGATTTATCAGCTATTTTAAAACTGGAATTCATGTTGACTTTATGGCATAAATAAATTTCAGGTGTGTGCTGGAAGTGTTTTATCCTAGCGGGGCCTGAACTGAATTATAAATGAGAATGAATAATGGAGGGACACCTACTCTACCAAGTTTGATTTTTGTTTCAAGACATCTTCTCTGAAGATATTTCTCTCAGTGTCTCAGTCAGGAAGACAACAGACAGATGAGCACTAGATCAGGAAGTTATTACCTCAAAATTGTTAGGTGAACTCTTCAGAGACTGAAGAGAGACTCTTCAGTGAACTCTTCTATAATGCCTTTTTTGACTAAACTATTGTGGTTTCATGGAATCCAAACCGCCAACTCTCTCCTGACAAATAAAGTTGAAGAGAGAGAATTTAATGAAACGCATGTTCTGGAGTGCATAAAGAATGTCTGTTGGACATTGTGATCATGGGGTGAGATAGCAGTTCAGCAGAAGCATATTTACGCCATCTGTCAGTCTTCCTGCTTGAAAAATGCAGATCTGCTCTAAAGATTCAGCCATAAAGCAGCTCTGCTGTCATGTGTCTATTTTTCGCTCTGGCTTCTGCCTTTTTCAGGTTTTTTGAATAATGTGCTTAATTTGGAGTTTCACCAAGTTAATGCAGTTCTTTTTTTTCTCTCTCTTTTTTTGGGTTGTGTAGTCACTGAGTTTAGTCAAAGGAGGCACAGGGCTAATTTAGACACTGCTTGCTCTGAAAATCACATAATGACATCCTGAAAAGAAAGAGTGATGACCACACCAAAGCCTGTGGTTAACGCAGATCTTTTCCAGACAACATTGGACCCACCCTCCTCCCGCTCACTGTCCTCTTCCAACCTTCACTGCTTAGTGCGCAAGGTCCAAAGTTAAAAATCCCCTAGTGCCAATGCCAGTAAGAATTTGAATTAAAGTGACCAGTAATATTACCAAGGATCTGCAATAAAATACATGCTCTGCAAGTACATTTAATTTTTTTTAAATTTAATTTAATATTAATATTTAATAAACATATCAGTTTAGTCGCCGTTAGAGTGGGGACCAAAGTACTTTTTTTTTTTTTTTTTTGTTATATACTCATGTTTTCAGTGTGTATACATGAATGTTTGCTTGTGTTTGTTGGTGTGTGTTAGGGATGCATTAAATCCCATCTGCTACAGCAGTATGTCAGTTTGCTGGTTCTGGGACCCTAGTGGGGCTCTCTGTGCCTGCGAGGATGGAATTACTCTGTCTCATTGGAGTTCTCAGTGTGAACATGCCACAAACAGCACTCATGTTCGTGCAGTGTGAGTCACTGTGTGAAGCGTCTGCATATTATCTGGTGGCACAGAGGAAAACGCTGCATTTTCCACCTCATATCCCCTGAAGCGCAAGCAGAAAGTCATAACTCTGCTGCTCTGACCCACCAGAACAGGATAGGTACTGTAGATGGATAGATAGGGGTACATTTAGACCTGCTATTTGTATTATTTTGTATTTATTGAACATTTATACATGCATTTCCCAGTAATATTAATATTATTTTAAGTTAAAAAACACTGTTAAATCTATATTAATCTATCTTTAGCAAATCTTAGAATAAATATTCTATAATTTTTTTTTTTATATCATACATTATAATGTTGTGATGCCTAAATTCACTTCAAATGGTTGATTTTTTTTTGCTTTTAGAATTATTTCAAACAAAAATGAAAATTTGCTGAGACTGTGCTCACTCAGGCAAACTCTTAGTCTGTTTCTTCATCAGGACCGATTGGAAGAAATTTAGCATAACATCTCTTGCTCACCAATGAATAATCTGCAGTGAATGGGTGCCATCACAGAGTCCAAACAGCTATTAAAAATAACTTCTCCAGTCCATCATAGACCATAGTCCATAAAGTGAAAATTTATGTGGTTTTAAGAAAGAAATGCATTATTACAGTGTTTCAACTTAAAACTTTGGACCAACAAAGTCTGCATAATACCTAAAAACGTATAGTTCATCCAGTCCTTAGCCTGATGCATCACTGCACCAGTGAAGTGCTGTTTTATAGAGTAAATGGTCACCAGTACACTGGTTAGTATATCCATCTTTTTTCTTCAAGCTTTTCTAGGCTAGTTATTACTCTAGAGACTCTTATCACTCACACAGACAGTCTTAAAAACAAATGGGAATATGGAGTTGTACAGGTTTATCTGGAACCAAAGCTGCAGTCATAAGTGCATTATATGCTCCATAATAAAGACATGTTGAAGCGGCTGTGAATGCAGTTAAGCAGAGGTGACTGTTGTGTCAGAGCCGCTGTCATACGCTGATAACTGGAGCTCTTTATTTAGTTCATGCCTGTGGAGATGTTCTCTTGTGCCTCCATCAGAGACTTGTGTATGCTCATGAATGGCTTATGAATGATGCACTAAGGCTTTCTTTATGGCCACAGAGTGTGTGACGGAGATAAACGCTGTTTCAAAACCTATTGAACTGTTTATTTTCTGTAAAGACAACTTTCTACTAAGGCAACATATTAAGTCCAAAGTTCAGTCATGAAACTCTAGGTGGCGCAGTCCGATATGTCTAGCTCAATCTGAAATAATTACAACATTATCACATGGCACAGCTCATTGGTTCTCTGCTCAACATTCAAATACTTAGCTAGTGCCTGCTGTAGCAGTTGCAGTTCGCTTCAGAAACCCTCCACCTTCCCCAGCTCCACCTGCATAGATTTTGCTACAGGGTGATTCATGTATCCTATATATGGGTGTTACTGTATGTTACATGCTTACAGAATTATCACACTAAACCTTCAGAGAGTTGTTATGATAGAAATATAAAAGTGACTGATTTTAAATATTAGGTCAAATAACAGATGTTGGGTAAATAGCAATTTTTTATTTGTATTAATTTGAGTTTTACAAAGCAGTACAATTGTTTTCAACACTGAAAAAAAGGTTTCTTAAGCAGAAAATTTGCATGGAAGCATCACGTGACAATGAAAACTGAAACTGAAAATTCAAGCATGATACACATTCATTTCAGTAACATGCCTTTGATGGACATGCTGACTGTGCAGGCAAAGCAAGGGAATTATGTTTTTTGTATTCTATAGGTGTGCAACTAATGTTGAAACTGGCTCTGGGGTCCAGGTGTGTGTGTGTGTGTGTGTGTGTGTGTGTGTGTGTCATACCCAGTTGTATGCTGATTGCCTAGGTTGTGATCTCATTAGAGAGCTAATGAGCTCATTCTGTGTGTTAGTAACACATACTCGCATTTATAGAGACAGTTTCTTCATCAGTAACAGCTTTAATGATTATTTATATATTTGGAAGCTAACAGTGTTTTTATCTGATCTGTGCAGGTGCTTTTCCCACTGAGAGACTTCAGGGCCCTGAAGCCGCCTACTAAATACGCCACCAATCGTCACTGGAGTACCACTACCTACACAGGTACCAGCCAAACTCTGCAGCACATCTCTAGTATGACCCTATTATGGCTTCTATTACATTGTCATGTAGTATAACATGTCATATGAAGCACCTCTGCTCTTTGATTCATCCCAGTTCGCCTCAGTTTTCGCCAGTAAGACCATTAATAATTAGTAATTTCCTTTCAGTTAGTCTACTTGATGGACATCTTGGCAGGGGATTGTTGGCAACATTACCCCAAAAGGCATGCATTTTGCACACAAATAGCATATTATCCAGGCATCTTTTGCATAGAAGTGATTTCAGAAACACTATAATTCATAATGTTGTGGCTACAAAGGGGCGCTCATGAGGAACCTTCTGAAATGACAATTGTGTAGAAAGGTGAAAAAAGTGAAATTCACAAGACTGCAAGTCCATATAAATTAGTAGTTTTGGGTAGGTCCCTTTAAGTTATGGTGCACAGGATTTTATCAGTCCAATAGGAAGCGTTGTCATGTTTATAAGTTCCCAGGCTGCTACAGTGTTGTATCTGATTTTAGATTATTTTGCCCTTAAATGTCATGTAAAATAAAACAAAGTGTGATTGGTAGCTTTACATGTTTCCCAGACAGGTGTCTGGTGTCTAGTACACACTGCACCAATTCTGTGTGTTGGATCAGTATGAACCAGCCCTTGATAGTGCAAAAAAAATGGTTGTCCTTTTTTCTTAACAAAAACTTTTAGTCATTTTAAAATTAACATTTAATTTCTTTAAGAATGAATTTCCTTTTTTTTTTGAATATTAAAAAAAACAATATTTAATAGTTTTAGTTTATTAATAATAACAGCATAGCCACAAGATATAAACAGCACAAATATAACCTTTTTCTTGTACAGCTAAATGTAAAACCTCAAAAGCCCTAAAACCACTGTAAAGAAAAATTATAAAGCTTCAAATTTGAAATGTACAGTACTATGAATATGGGCCCTATTCACTGACATTTAATTTCCTTACTGGGAATGAGTTTTTTTTTTTTTTTTTTTTGTGGTAATCAACATCGTACCACAAATTCTGTTGATTGTACTGAACCTGGAATATTATTTCAAGTGGCCAGCTGCAGTATGGAGCAGACTATGATTATCAAAAGTCTGGCTTCATGAAACTGCCTCAGATCTACATCCAAAACCTTGTAACCCTGAAATGTAATACAGTTTCTGTTGTAGTTTCAGTAGCAGATTGAGGTGGAGAGAATGTTTTATGTCTCCAGTACACAGGAGCTGTGAGTGGGTTGAGCGGGAGGCAGAGAGCCCTTCAAGCTGCTGATGAGCGTGACGCACACCCGCGAAATACCAAAACAAAAGCCAGTTAATAAGCAGTGCTTTGCTTTTCTCTCTGCTTCTGTTTTCAAGCGAATCTGCAGCAGAAGGGCTTTTCATTAGCATTCCTTTTTTCTGCTTTTGAATGCACATCGGGCCCTCAGAGACGGAAAAAGGCGAAGGCTCTTCCGATCGGTCCAATGAATGTTTACACGTTCGTGTTGATGGGTAGGATGTGGCTTGGCGGGTCGATATTCACATGTACGGATGCCCACACAGAGACGTGTGAAAGAGACTAGATTCCTGTCATTTTTTGCTCTCCCTCAGTTGACATGTGCAGCTGTTGATGTTTGCACATAGTATTTACATGTTGGTATATGTGCATGCTCGCTTCTAAAATTCATGTGACTAATCTTCGGCAATAAAAAAAAGATCAGCAAAAGGCTAATCTTGTAATATTTTGGATTAAGCCATCAGTTTTTGTTTTATGAGTCAGCCATGAGTCACACAGTAGAGGATATTCCAGTGATTCTATCATGCTGTGTGAATGAAGATTTGAAACTAATTTGGCTTCTATACATAACATGATTGAATAACTCTTTCTTCCTTTCTCCATTTTCGCTAGTGTATAACCCTCACCGCTGCACTAGCATCCATATTAAGACTGTAGGCAGTGCAGAGCAGTGTATAGTGTCACGACTACACTTATGCAAGCTTGTTTTTAACAGGTTTCACAGCAGATGTGTAATCTAGCCCACAGGCTTTAATTGCATGTGTAAGATGCTATAGCAGAATCATTCGCATCGCAGATTCTAATAATCCCACTTTGAATTTTTTTAACAACTCGAGCTCCTGCAGCAAACAATAATAACTTTTGCATTTGGAAAGCCAGAGGGAAAACAATATAATTGAGACACAAAAAGACACTTGTCACTCTCTAGTGAGGAGTCATCACCTGAAAGAAAGAAAACAAGTTTAAGAAATGCAGTTTGTGTACAATACATTGATGATTTACTAGATAGTCTTTGAGAAAAGATACAGATGCAAAAATCTTCCAAAAACCTGGTCCGAAAATGACACTGACGCTGCCTTCTTAACACAGTGTAGAAACAAAAGTAATGTTTGACAAGGTAATGAATGCCCAGCTTGGTAGATTGAATTTCTCACAGATACTGTGACAGTCTTGAGTAAATATTTCAAGAGCAAACGGTACTTCAGCTGTGTTTCAATGGGACATGATGTATCGCTCTTTATGCTGCCTGCTCCTCTTAGACTGACAGACAGCCTCTTTATAGAAATAAAACCCACAGGTTTATGTTCACCTCTTCCTGTAGCAAATAAAAAGACCCATAAAAACCTGTATCAGTGTCCTCGATGTGCAGTAACACCCGAGGACAGTTCTTAGTCCACATCTAACACAGTCCAGTTGCTGTTCTGTCTTCCTGTTGGAGTGTGTGTGTGTGTGTGTGAGCTGAGAGCTCTGCAATGCAGCTGCAGTGGAGTGAACCAGGTATCGGTATGGAGAGAGAAAGAGTGGGGGAAGGAATGAAGGATAGTACCTATTTAACCTGCAGTTAGCAGCGACTGCCAGCATACTCTTGATGTAGATTACTTCCTGTGTGTCGAAGTTCTTCTGTGCTTGTCTTGGCAAGCTGAGTGTTTTTAACCACTTGATTTGGAATTTGGCACAAACCCATACATTACTGGTGATGCATGCAATCTGGCTGACAGTTTGACTTTTTGCATTGGTAATTGTTGCAAAAAATATGAGTTTCAAGGTGCTGCACTTACATCACCCTGCACTTTGTACCTTATCTACAGTACTTCTAAAAGATGGATATTAATACCAATTAGTTTTTGGAAGGACAGTTCACTCAGAAATATACCTTTTCTTTTTTTTTTTTTGCATAAATTCTGATAATTGTGGTTTTTGACCCTATTGACTTGAATTATATTGATGACTGCAGTATACTTTCTTCTGTTTCACAAACAAAATTGTTTGAAATGACACAGTGGTTTCATTTTGGGGCACATATTATAAGAGCCCTGTCCTCTCCCAGAGAGAAATATTGTAACCCTGAAGATAATTAAATTAAATAAAAAATTATTGTTTTTTATGTTAAAGGTTCTAAAAAGGGGAGATTGCGGTGATATATGAACACTTTTGAGTTTTTCAACAAACCTTTCAATTAATAGTTCTTAAAAAAGAACCCTTTTTCTTAACTCTGAAACTTTTCAACTCAAAAATATTTTAAAACACTAGGCGTAGTACATGATTTTGTAAATGTTTGCAGAGAAAACTGGGCATCACACGCTAAATGAATGAGGATCACACATAAGCAGACTTTTCAAATCATGCTGAAAACAACTTCTGTGTGACTCATTGGTAGGAGACACATGACAAATGAAAACAATATGTGTTCTACAATCAGCTCAAAGTACAGTATCAAACATGATTGATATCCTCTAACTTATTAGAAGCAAGTCTGAAGCTAAAAATTTAATGAGTCTGTATCATACACTTTGTGATTGTGAATTATGAACTGTCCAAAAGACTGGCTCTGACTATCTTTCCATAATTCATGAACTTTTTATGCAATAGATGTTACAATTCTTCATGGAACCACCAACACCAGTAAAGAACCTTTATTTTTTAAGATTGTAAGCATTAATTGTAAGCATTTAAAAAAAAATAAAAAATTAGTGAAAGCACCTATGTGTATTTCCATATAGATTTTATGCATTTCCATATGAATTCTGCTGCATATTTTTTCTTGCATATTTGTCATGCGCTTGAATAGCTTTGAAATGGTGTACAAAAGGGTTTAAACAAGGGTTTAAGTGAGGATTTCTACTGTCATGTGGGTTCGGATTTAATGTTCATCCATACGCAATTGCTTTTTTCGTTTATTCAAATAGTGTTTACTGTCAGTACGTGTCACATTCCAAGGATTAATCCCAGCCGCGGTGGTGCGCCTATTCAAATTTGGGATCTATCATGAGTTATTTTGAACTTAGAAAAAAAAGTTAAAGTCTTTGAATGTCAATGCAAATGTTCATTTTCTTCTGGGGCAATTTAATGCCATCCCCAGTAGGGAGTTCTGACAGCATGAACAAAATCCCTACCAAAACAGTTCGGGGCTGTGACTTCACAGCTTCACAGACACCCCTAAAGGTTGCAGGGTTTGGATAGGGTGCACATATCACACTGTCTGCTCAGAGACGTGCAAGTGCCAGGGGCGTAGATGTCTGCCAACTGGCTCTGGTTCACCCAGGGAGTTTGAGATTTTTTTTCCTGCCTCCCTTTCTGGGGAAAAAAGAAGGTCAGAGCTGTCACTTCCATCTGGGTTGAAAGAAATGGCACGTCCGACTACCATCCTCTCTCAGCCAATTAGAGCGTGCTACTAAGCGCCACACTTCATCCACCAATCACAGCTGGGACTGCATGGGGGCAAGGGGTTCAATTTTGGCATGGCACCAGCTACAGGCAGATTATCAGCTACAAGTTGGGCTTCTCTTTATTTACTGTGACAACTGCATCAGTGGATCATATGAGTTTTCTAGGTTCAGATTTATTCTCTGTTTTTTCTTTTTTTTAAGATTGCACAAGAGTCAAATTTGACTCCATATAGGTACTTGGTACAGTAGTCGATTTAATTTATACACAGTTGCTAAAAAGCATTTGTAGACTGGCGCTGCAGTCAAAAAGTTAAAAGTGCTTTTTTTGTTCTAATTTTAGAAGTAACAATGGTTTGGGGGTTGTCTGAGGACAGTGTAACAGCTTGTTCTGTTCTTGACTTAATCTCTGTGCTGGGGTCCAGCAGACAGGTTGGCTTCCTGTGGTGCTGTGGTTCTCAGAATGCACCACAAAGCTCGCATCAGGGGATGTGTAATGATCAACCCAGTTTCTGCAGAAATCCACTTCCACGCATTAGCACGGCCGGCCGAAAATGGAGAATGTGATGTGGCTGTCTTTTCATAGACGTCCACTTCATCAGCCATCCATCCATCTCTTTTGCGTGTAGAGGAAGTGGCTCTGCAGAGCTGCAACAGCTGAGAGTAAATTTAAACACACAGAGAATTCTAAACAGATGCTTGTGATGGTGTTTTTTTAAATTCCAGCTCAGTTTTTATGTGGATTTATAATGGATTTGTGGAGAATAAACAAATGGCATATGGCTTTAGTTTGATCTGAATTGTGGAATAAGATGCAGCTCAATTGTTTGAGGCAAGTTAATTTTTGTTAGCATTGGCAAAATCACTTTTAACGTAAATCTGTTCAATTGTAGGCATCTTGGAAATGCCCAGGGCAGCTGCTTTTTGTCTAGGCAATGGTTATAGAAGTATAGCTGTTTGTATGGGGAATGGCGGAAATCTCTCCAAAACTGTTGGCTAAACATCAAATTGGTAATGAAATCGGACTAAAGTATTATGTAATTTGCTTCTAAAGCTGAAACCATTTCAGATGAGTCCTGCCAATAGAATGCAGCAGTGATTATGTATTTTTAAGCCAACCCAAATGTAGGCATAGTCCCTTTTCCCCTCTACAAAAACCCAACAGATTATTTAAAAAAATATGTTATGTGACCAACAAAAGTTGATGATTCAAAATGTTGTTTTCTTGAGCATTCTGAACGATCCCAGGCAGCACATCCTGTCTTTCTTCTTTTCAAATTTTCTTAACTTTTTTTTTTTTTTTCGTAATTTAAATTCATAATAGACCTGGCACTGTATACACTGTGAATATTATTGTGTCTGTTGGAAGTTTCTTTGGATAAAAAAAAACATCTGCTAAATTCATAGATGTTTTGCTGTGTTGCAAGGTTTCTCCCATTCATTTTCTACAAGTGGTCCATTTGCTCCTAGTCTTTGGCTTCAGAAAGTCATCACAGTTGTTTGGGGAGCAGTACTCTGGACCTTCCTTCTCCATCTTTGCTGGTAAGTCAGATTCGTTGGCTGGCCTCACGCCTGGTACTTTCACAGTGCCCAACATACGTTCTCTAGATCAAGATCATCAGAAGCCTGGCCCTCAGACTTGGTACCATGCCCAGTGTACCACACCTGCTGTCGCTTCAGTGTCTATTCAAACCCCCTCAAGCTTTTTGAGTGTCAGCACCACTTCTGTCCACCAGAGTGTGCTGTTTTTCAGATAAATATTTCACTGATGCTGGCACTGTGCATGTGCTCAGTTTATGCGTGGTTGCAGTGAGATGGACGAAATTGTGTATTTCTGAGTGTGCCAGTGTATACGCTAGTATAAATGTGACCTTGATCATGTTCAGACTGTAAGGTGAGAGAGAAAGAGAGAGTGACATTAAGCTGACCTGTTTACAGCTTTTTTTCTATGAGGAGTGCTTCCTCTGAATCCGACATTGCCAAATAAAATAAGAGTCCTTGTCAGTCTGCAATAAATAACTCAAGTCTTTGAAGCAGAGGTCTTCAGCTGTTGTGAATGTCCTTGTCCCTGTCACTTTGGAGACACTTGCATCGACATAGTCATTTATTTTTAGTGTGATTTGGTGTTATGAGATGACACGAACTGTAGTGGCCACTGGCGATGTGACGTAGGTGTGTCCAGTGATGGAAAATAATTGAGAAATGTTGATTTTATGCAAATGATTTGGTAAATATCAGTGGGAGTAAAGACAAATAATAAAGTTAAAGGCATGCATTCATTCATTCATCTATCAACGACAACAGTAATCTATCTATTTATCTATCTATGTCTGCCTATAATTTCATTCAATAAATCATTTTGTTATCATTAATCATTAATGCTTTACAGTAAGGTTAATTTTTCATGAACTGACAAGACCAATACATTGATAGTATTTACTAATATTAATGTACATAAGTGCTATAAGTCTATAGTAGTCAATAAGTGCTAATGCATTTTACCATTTCATTTTGTACAAATAACAATGGAACTGATGCTAATTAAATGAGCTTTCATTTAATGTACTATTTATTTATTTTCCTAGTGAAAATAACTTGTCTGTTATCTCCTCAATGCATGTTGCATGTTTTTTTTTTTTTTTTTTTTGGCCGGTCCCATGTTTTACAGTTTTTAAACATTCAGGACCTACTTATTTCTTCTAACTTTGTGAAACAGTTTTCAACTCCACATATTTGAAACACTTTTGGTGTAGAGTGCCAGTGGGAGTGCTGCATTAGATTATTTAGTGATAGGTTTAATGCTTTCCCACGATTCCCCAGTTAATCAAGATCTCAGTGGGGTACTGTCATGACTGCGGCACCACTGATATCCAGCAAGCTATCAGTCTGTAATCTCAGTGTATCTGGCCTTCAGCAGATAAGTTTGCTGTCAGATGATTAGAAATTTAGCATATATGACAGTGAAGATATGGATGAGTCACTCTTGTGAGTCTTTGGCATTGCCCCTGGCCATTGCAGCTGACTTTACAAGTTAAATTAAGATAAATGTCTTGCATCTGAGACTTAATGTCACTAATATGCAACATTACTGTACATTTAGAATGTCTGTATATCTTAAATTCCATAAATAAAGGTGCTTTTTTGATTGAATGCAACACATAAGTTCCATTCTAAGCAAAAAAGATCAAAAGGTCAACAACATTACAATCAGAATTCGGTAAACAGCTAAAATTTTATAAAAAAATATATATATATTTTTTTTTCTTTATTTTCATATTTGCATGTGTTTATATATATATATATATATATATATATTATTATTTACTATTTTTAGGCAAATTCTTGTAACTTAATATGCCTTCAGTGTAAGTCTGTGGGTTTTTTTGCCCAATTTGTGGTCTGCTTAGTAATATCACACCCCACCTCATCAAACCACATGATTTTATGCCATTTTACAAGCTGAAATGCAATACTTAGGGTTTGGCGATTTGTCCAAATCCCTATGTAACCCTATATACAAGCAAAGTGATGCATGCCTTAGCAACATCACTAAATTAAAGCAACGTAATACCTAATTTTGGATTCATAGCCTTTTCCTTCCGCCAGGAATCATAGGGGTTTGCTTAGGAGTTACTCTGAGAGATCAGGCAGAAACTTTTCCTATAATCAACCGGTTTCAATAATCCTAAAAGCTTTGAGAAAGACCCTTAGTAACACAGAGAGAGGGATTGAGATTGAGAGGGAGCGAGAGGGAATGAAGGCGTCCTCCCTCGAGGAGTTACTGTCAGTCAGAGAGAGGGAATGAGTCGTGTCGGATCAAAGCCTCCATTAGCAGCGCAGACAGACTCTCCTCCACCAGCACACACTCAACAACCCCACTGAGCAATTAAGATATCATGAACATCTCTGGTGGCCCAAAGTCATCTGAAAATCCACTTCAGGGCGAAACTGAGAGAGAGAGAGAGAGAGAGAGTGGGCGAGAGATAGAGGGCAGACAGGGCCGTGTTAAGAATTCATTAAAATATTGGGTTTTAATGCCAAATTGGTTATATTTAGTTTAGTTTAATTTCTTTCAAAGTTCATTTAGAAACGTTATTGAAACATTTCATGCTTGTTAAATTTAAGTTAGTTTTTTCATTTGTTTGTTTTTTAAATACCAGGTGGGTTGTAAGTAACAAGTAAATGATTGATCAGTTTAGCCTTCTTAAATAAATACAATTTGACACATAAAAACGTCTTGCATTTCACAATAAAAAAAATTAAGATACATGTGTGATAAATATCCAATCGTTTGTGCGAAGTTTGTGCGCTAAAGCGCCTAATGGAGGCGCTAGTGCGACCTCTTGCATTTTTATTTATTTTTAAAATAAGAGTGGAAAATTATATACATAATTAGTATACATAATTTAAAGCATTCGCCAAGTATGTTATTGGGCATACTGGACTTAACCTACTTAACCTACATACTGGGTAGCAATCACCAGAGAGACGTGTCGTGCACATATCATTCAAAAGTCAAATATAAATAAAATAATAAAATATAAAAATAAATGAATTTGTTTGGAAAATCAAACTGAGACTGTAAATCTCAAAAGGTATTGCATTGAATTTACAGAAAGCTCAACTAAATAACCGCGTTAATAGGTGGGGGCGTGATGGTTTTGACGATCAGCCGCATCTGCGTGCCAGTTAATCTACCCCACAGCTAATCACGGGCCCCTCCTTGCTCAGGCCCCAGGGCTTAAGCCCCGCCTACACTCCTACACTGTAAAAAAAATCTCTACAATTTACAGTTTTTTTTTATGTGTGTGTGTGTGTGTGTAATGTGTTTAATTAAAATGCTGGCGTTAATTTTGTAACTTAGCTGTGCTTAGTGTGTAGCCTTCAATCCATTTCACTAACCAATGAGTTGAGTTGTGGGAGGAACGTTGCATTGACATCATTAATTTACTTACAACTAATGAGAAGGTATGTGGGCGGGGCAACATGTGCAGCCCCGCCTCAATCTGCAGGCAGCAGACAGGTGTACTTGAATGTAGGTGGTGTTGAGGAAATCACATGATGAACCGAAACGCCCATCACAAGCAGCTTTTGAACATATATGAACATAATTAGAAGGAACTCATTCACACAAACACTAAACACCATCATGGTGAGACTCATTATACTGAAATATGCAATAAACATTCATTTAACAACATTACATGTGACACACAACCCTAATAAACAGAACTGATAAGAAAAAACTAAGAAACAGAGTTATTTCAAATAAAAAAAAATAATAATTTGAAATGCAATGCAGGGAATTCTGGGAATGTGAGTTTAAGTTTTTTCCCTCTAAAATTTACAAGAATTTACCGTTAATTTTTTCCCGTAGCATTTTCACAGTATTTTACCGGTAAAATAGCCCTGTGGTTAATGCGGCCTTGAGGGCAGAGTTTGGACACGAACAGACACTACAAATTAAGATTTATAAGCTACTGCTAAACTTCAGCTTTAATTGCTGGCACTGGAGTAGCCTGTCTCGCCCTCTTTTTCTCATTCTTTCCTTCTTATTTATGGAGGGTAAATGCCCTTGATGTGGCATACATTGTATCCTCATTGCCCATGTACCTTACATAACCGACAGGAGACGGTGACATTTGCTATAACCCACCAAATTCAGTGGAAACACATGTTCTGTCAAGTGTATCATCAAAATACAGGCTGCTCTTTCGTCCCTCACCCTCATTTTTCATATATGTTGTGACAGGTGAGGAAGATGTGAAGAAAGTGCACTTCATGCTGACACACTGCTGTCCTTTTTCAAAGAATCTGCTGTCAGAGTGTGTTTCTTCAGTGTAGTGCAAATCATTTTTGCCACAATGTTGTCTGGTCCTGTTTGCAGCTTAACAATCACCTGTGTAGGAAAGAAGGAACTGACGTGTAAAGTTTATAGTTTTTTAGTGCATTGCTTAGGGACAGGTTAATTGGAAATGGATTATACCAGTATGGCATGGTTTAATATAAAGTGGTGGCATAGTGGTCCAGGTTTGTGGAAATGACAGGAGACAGAAAGAGAGAAAAGAGAGGAAAGTCTCAATAAGTGCTTTTTTGGAGCTTTACCAAGTGATTTACCAAAAAGTGGCCCAATTTACCTGATGTCACCCTATATAATATCATATAAAATATAATTAAAATATTACATTATATAAGTCTTAATAATTATTACATAGGCTGTTTTCCCTGTTTTTTTCATCTCTTGCTCAATAAAGATATATTTTAATGGTAAAAAAATTTTATATTGTAATATATCATTACAGATTAAAACAACTGTATTTTAAGATGTAATTTTTTCCTGTGATGGTAAAAAAGAATTTTCATCAGCCATTTCTTCAGTCTTCAGTGTCACATGATCATTCTAATATGCTGCTTTGGTGCCCAAGAAACCAAAAAATGTTGTAACATTACAAATATATTTTTTAAATATACTGTCAATTCTG
Organism: Enteromius unitaeniatus; assembly: GCA_032359435.1. NCBI lineage: Eukaryota > Metazoa > Chordata > Actinopteri > Cypriniformes > Cyprinidae > Enteromius > Enteromius unitaeniatus. The sequence goes on from JAUMHI010000049.1 coordinate 822,101, forward strand.
GGCACTATACTGTCACTATAGGTATTCTAAGTATTCATTTCTTTAAAAAAGCCTATGTATAGTTACTATAAGTTATTATATATATTTTGCTAAATAAGAAATTCTCTGAATTTTAACATTTGGTGTGATCAGGTCATAATGCAATATAATATTGTCTTAATTAATAATTCTGATATATACATCATATATAGTGTCGTGTTTAATTTGTATAAATCTTATACTTTCTGAATATACCTTTTTTCTCTGACACTTTTGCATGTAGATGATGAATGTTGATTGAAGTTAAATCTTCAGTGGCATTCTGTTCAGTCAACGTAGTAGCATCAAGCATTTTTCTTGCTGTTTCAGGAATAAGGAGTGACCCCTTCCCCTCTGGTTCAGATGGCAGACGGTCGGCAGCCTGAGGACAGCGGCCCCCAGTGGTCATCTCCGGGAGCCCAAGGCTCATCCTCCCCAGGTGGGCATGGAGAGAACGGCTTCTCTTCTACCTACAGGACTTGCCAGCCTGGCGGTGCCCATGCGGGTTCTGCCGCCACATACGCCAAAGAGAACGGTTTCAACGGAGACCTCTCCTCTGGACACGCTGTGACTGCTGGTGAGAAGCAGAAATTGCCTTTCGCATCAGCTTCTGTCTACAGGAATCTCTAGGACTTGTTTGTTTGATTGATGGCTTCAATCAGTGCTAGATGATTAGCTTTTGAACTTTTTAAGCTTTTTTTTTTAGCTTTTTAAACAGCAACTGAAGTGAAAGTTGTTAAGGATTTCCTTTCCAAGTTGTCATATGATAGAGGTCAAATAGTCTCATCTAGGCAGACATGTGACTTGCAGCATTGCACCTGGTCCTTATTTCTGTTATTTCTGGCCAGGAATTGCCCATTTAGACAGGAAGAGTGCAAGACTGTGAGTGTATGTATATGTTTGTGTGTATATGTATATACATGCTACAAAAATAGACCAGCATGAAGAAGAAAATAATCTATTGTGAGTCTTTTTGAGTGGATTATCAGATTGAAATAGCAGTGGAATTTTTTTCATGTACACAAAAAACACATGTTAACCTTGTAATTGCAAACAATTAGGCTACATTAATTTATGTACTTTATATCTATATTAAAATATTAGTAAATATAAACATTATATTTTCCTCACTTTAAATGTAAAATATTCCAGATATTCAAAACAGATCAAGAATGAAAATTAAGTATAACATTATATATTAATCTATAACATAAAACACAAATTAGGCTATTCATTATAAACACCAAGGCTGTACTTCACTCATGTTCTAATATCTGTGTAAAGCCCTTCACATGCGCAAAAAATGTTTGTTTGGGCACTGAAATGCTGATTTTACAGCGGACCTTTTAAAATGAACAGTTTTTGGTTGATTGCATTTTAGTTTTATGATGAATAGAAATGTCAGGCCGCACTAAAACTGTTTGTGTGTGTGTGTCAGAGAGAGAGAGAAAGAGTCGCCTGTGCGATCAGGTAGATTAAATCAGATCAAAATTAGATCAAATAAAGACATAAAGAAAAGAAATAAGAGTGTCACAAAAACTAAAGAAAACGAGTGTAGACTAACCCTAAACTTTTTTGCAAACTTGCTGGAACATGACTGAAATGTTATAGTAGATATAATAGTTATAATAGATACTCAGAGCAGCCAAACTACATCCACAGATGGTTTATCTTAATATTTCATAAAAAAAAATAACACAAGCTCCCTGCGTTCCATCGTGCATGACAGCTATTAATGCAAGTGAAAGGAAAGACATAATTAGCAGAGAGTGAACAATAATGTCTGGTTTTTCCCATTGCAATGATAGACTAGGGTTAATAACAGTGTGTTGCCATTTTAAAAGTCCTGGCGTGTCATACACTTGCACTTACATCTCAAAAGCAGTTTAATCTTGTTTTTGGAGACCAGAGAGTATAGACGACTCTGGCATGAGGAAGTAAGTAAGGCCAGAGCTGTTCTGTCTGGGTATTTGTGAGGCCTGAGGGGTGTACGAGGAAGAAAATGAGGTGGCTCTTCTCTCATGTCAGCACAAAAAATGTAAAAGGAAAGATTGCAGGGATGCTGAACAAAGGTCTGGCAGAGTAAATTGCAGGGGAGCAGCTGCCATGGCAACCCTGTGATAGTGAGAGGTGCTGCTGTGAACCTGCGCCGGGAGAGGGAGTGCTGCTGTTAATTACCCCTCTAATGATGGATCATAACTGCCTATTACACACACAAACAATACTGGTATTGCTGTACATTTGTAAGGGTGTACATGTACACACAGGCACAAGAACATGTGCACCATTACAGACATTTAAAAGTAAATCTTACAAATGTTTCACACTAAAATCAATGTACTCACAAAATACTGTACTGCTAACCCCCCCCCCAAGAAATTAATACTTCTATTCAATAAGTATATATTAAATTAATCAAAAGTAATAGTTGAAATTTGCTAAATATTTAAATCATGTTATTTTGACCTTTCTATTAATCAAAGAATTCTGAAATAAAACTGATTATCAACACTGATACCAGCAAGCAATGTTTCTTAAACATCAAATCAGACTATCAGAATGATCATGTGACACTGAAGACTGGAGTAATGGCTGCTAAAAATTCATATTTCGGAATATTACTTTTTATCATTTGATTAAATGAATGTAGCCTTGATAAGTATAAAATATTTCTTTCATTAACTCTGAAAAACCTTGCCAACTATAAACTATATATTTATAACTAGATATTATGAATATTAGGATGAATTGGCTTTGGGTAAATCATGTAAATTTTTTTTCAAACTACAGTAGGCTAGTGACAACTCTTACTGTAATTCGAATGCTCTGGTCCCCTCAACGCTTACTGGGGTGATGAGATGCACAGTAGACTGCTGGGTCTCAATGGCCGGATGTCTAAGTGGTGCCCGCAGAATAGAATAGGTTTCATAGACAATCGGACAAGTTTTTGGGGCAGACCTGACCTGTTGAAAAGGTCGCTCTTCTCTCTAAAAATTTTGCACATAGTCTTAGATCTCAAACTTGACTAACTGGGGCCCAGGTCAGAGAGCAGACAGACTGGCTAAACCGACCATCTGCTAGCCGGCTCACGTCACCGCAGTCAGTTAATGCTAAGCACATAGTAACTTCTTTACCTAGGTACTAAACTATAGAGAATGTGTCTGTTCCCTAAACTAGAAAATACAGAAAACGTCCAAATTAAGAGTAACAATTTAATTGATGTTCAAAAAATAAAAGCTGTTTATTATACAGAGAAACAAATGATTTAGCTTGGCTTACTGAATATCAGGTCTCTTTCTACTAAACAAACTTTTGGTAAATGATTTGATCAATGATCATAAGCTAGATTTGCTCTGTTTGACAGAAACCTGGCTAAAACCACAGGAATACATTACTTTAAATGAGTCTACACCACAAGATTAATGTTATAAAAATGAGCCACGTCCGACTCCGAAAGGCAAAGTATTCTCAGTATTTCTCTTGAAGTTATGGTTCTGCATGTAACAGTATCTAGAGAAACATGTGATAGTTATAAATCCCCTGTGATGTTTGTACTGGATACTGTATACAGGCCTCCAGGGCACCACACAGACTTTATTAAAGAGCATGCTGATTTTCTAACTGAGTTAGTACTAGCTGCAGATAGTTTTAATTGTTGGTGATTTTAACATCCATGTTGAGAACAAAAAGATGCGTTAGGATCCGCATTCTTAGATATTTTGAACTTTGTTGGGGTTAGACAACGTTTATCTGGACCTACTCACTACTCATTGTCGAAATCATACTCTAGATTTAGTACTGTCACATGGAATTGATGTTAATGATGTTGAAATCCTGCAGCAAAGCGATGATATCTCAGATTATCTAGTCTTGTGTAAACTCCATATAGATAAATCTGTAAATTCTGCACCCCGTTACAAGTATAGTAGGACCATCACCTCTACCACAAAAGACTGCTTTGTAAGTAATCTCCCTGATTTATCTAAATTCTTTAGCACGTCTAATAGTGTAGAAAAACTTGATGATGCAACAGAAACCATACACTCTCTCTTTTCTAGCACTTTAGATACAGTTGCTCCTTTGTGCT
>JAUMHI010000049.1:826305-855122 GCA_032359435.1 Enteromius unitaeniatus
ATTCCATCTAAACTATTAAAAGAGCTGCTTCCAGAAGTCATAGATCCTCTTTTGTCTATTATTAACTCCTCATTGTCTTTAGGATATGTCCCCAAAGCCTTCAAACTGGCTGTTATTAAGCCTCTAGTTAAAAAAACACAACTTGACCACAAAGATCTAGTTAATTACAGACCAATCTCAAATCTCCTTTTTCTGTCAAAGATAGTAGAAAAGGTAGTAGCCCCGCAATTATATTCCTTCGTCCTCCTGACGGATTTCCAGTCAGGATTTAGACCGTATCATAGTACTGAGACTGATCTAATTAGAGTTACTAATGACCTGCTTTTTTCATCTGATCGTGGTTGTACCTCATTATTAGTGCTATTGGATCTCAGTGCTGCTTTTGACACTATTGACCACAACATTCTCTTGAATAGACTAGAAAACTAAAAAATTGCCATTAGTGGAAGTGCCTTAGCATGGTTCAAGTCATACGTATCTGACCGCTATCAGTTTGTAGCTGTGAATGAAGACATATCATATCGATCATAAGTGCAATATGGAGTACCTCAGGGCTCAGTACTAGGGCCATTACTTTTTACGCTCTACATGTTACCCTTGAGAGATATTATCAGGAAACATGGTGGCAGCTTTCACTGTTATGCTGATGATACTCAGCTCTATATTTTTTCTCTGCATTTAATAAATAAATAGTTTAATCTCGTCATTATACATTACCATCACTCTATTCTCCTATTTGATAATGTTCAGTGCTTTGCTACAATCTGTATTGTTAAAAGCGCTATATAAATACAAGTGATTGATTGATCATTAAATTAATGCAGTTGTAATGTTTAAATATGCTTTAAGATCCTTGTCATTTTTCTGTTATATGGGTTATTCTGTTATATACTGTACATAACTTTTCTGTTGTATGGATTGCGCTAATGTTAAAATTGGTGTTCTGGGAGTCCAGTCAGGGGTAGAACAGACACATCAGCAAAAATTTTCATGTTTAAATTTGTAGATGAAGAGTAGGGTGAAGTTAGACATATGAAGAGACAGATGCATCATTCAAAGTACCTTTCTGCACTTATTGAAAGCAATGCTCTGACATCTGCTCACATCACACATATGACAGCTCACTTAAAACTGTATACACTTTTCATTTTATGTAATGATGATTACTATTAATCATTAGCAATAAATGTCCTCTTCCACATATGAAAAGAACAACTGCACTGAGATCATATGACTTTTTCCCTGTTCTCTTTGTTTTTGGGAATAATTGCATCTATTGTACTTTGTCCTTGCCAGCTGACCATGACTGGGTGGGTAAAGTTTCTGATAATCAAACAGGTGCTACTAACTGCATTTTTTGTCTGTGTGATGTTGTAGAACAAGCCATTTTCCTAACTTAGTTTTACTAACTGCTCTTTTCTGAGCTCTAAAAGTTACAGTATGTTTTCATAATACATCAATCTCTTTCATCCTAAAAGATCAAGGAGAATATGATTCCTTATTATATGACCATGGTAAGAAGACTTGATACAACCTGCACAGGTTTTTTTGAAGAATTTGTCTGCCTACCTTTGGAAATCTCCCATATTTTTAAATATATATATATAGGAATCTATTTATTTTATATGCATCCATTTTTTTCAGATACTGCTCCCATCGTATATGGTTTACTCTTACTATATGTCACCGCTGAAAGTTAAGTGTATGTTTTTCTTAGCAGTTTTATGCGTTTTTAAAATCCCCTTGCTTTCCAGTAATCTCTGTCCTCTGTATAAATCATCACAGTTCCCTTGTCACCTCCATAAATACTTAATACGCATAAAGCCGGGCAGAAAGCATCACTGCACCGATCCCTGACAGTGAGTGATGGAAATGGACTTCCCAACTCTAATGCTAATGATCCTTCAGCCAGGGTTGTGTGTTAGCATCGCTCATGCGTTTCTCATTAACAAACCTGCCATTATAAATCACTGTGAGTAAAGAGAACAACTTTTTTCTTTTGCTTGCGTCTGTGTGTTTGTTTAATGATTCCAGGTTGTGTTTTCATATTTTAGCACCGAGTTGGCTATTGACATGAGCAAAGCGGCTTGATTTTAAAGAGTGGGTCTGACTATGTGCCCCCGTGGAGAGAAAGACATTCCCTGAGAACAGTTTCTCTGCCTCTGTGACTCTGTGATGGTGAGATTTTTGAGCCAAGGGGCATTGGCAAGGCCAGCACGCACAAGAGCCCTTCAGACACACAAGAGGCGCTAGACCGAAATACTGACAGTGCGACATATGACATTGCTTTGCATAAAGAACGGGACACTTGAGAAGCAGAGAGGGAGAGAGATTGCTTGCTGAGGCAGCTGTTGGCTTGAATTATAGGGGGTGGACTGAAAAGCTTGCCGGCCTGGAATGGTGCGAATTATATAAAAACCCTATTTAAGTCTTCTTGTTGTTTTTTTTTGGATTCCTTGAATTAAAATTAAAATGTATCATTATTTATTTATTATTTATTTATAATTATATATTGCAACACCAACAAATATGACAAATAATAAACAATACTTTACTGTTTTAATTAACAACTTAATTAATTATTTAAACACTTCTACGGTGCACTAAACATTTTTAGAATTTCATGTCAATGATACCTACGTAATGCAATAATGAATTGAACCTTATTGTGAGGTGTTTCAGTGGAATATTTCATGCCCTACAGGCTACGTACAGTATCTGCAATTTAAGATCCACTAATTTAGAGAAACCATGAGATAGCAGCACAGATGCAGAGTCTGTAATACGACTGTGTGTCACTCACACACTGAGGGCGGCAAAACCCACAGCCGAAGCATGCTGGGAAGACCATTCAGATTGGGCCCAGGCTGTGTGTTGCTGTGGCAACAGCTCTGCTCTTTGGCGGGGGAGTCCTGGCATGGAGTACCAGCCGTCCCCCTCCTCCTTCCCGGCTTGCTTTTGGCAGGCAGACACGACTAAGAGTGCAGAGGGAAGCATTTGCCTCCAGACAACCAGATAACCGGCACTCACTTTTTGGTAAGAGCTTTGATTTTTCCAACGTGTTGTTGGTTCGAGGTTCTTTCTAGGTTTAAATGACATTGCTGCATGCGAATAACTACAGTAGTTGTTAGCACTTGTGGATTAGCACAGATTTTGTGTCTATATTGCATGTTTTCTAAAAGTGCCGGCAAATAGAATTGACTTTGATTTTTGCAACCTGGGGAAATATGACTGTTCATGTGAATAACAGATACGTACCACACAATATTCTTCATCTTTTAGTGTGTGGCTGTATTTGAGCTACTTATTTGGTATTTACTTATTGTGTGTGCTGATGTCTCAGGGATGTGGGCTATTGTGTGCTGGAGGCAAACCCATCTGATCAGCAGTCCGAGCACATCTCTTGCAGACGGGTGTGGACAGGCACAAAGGGGGGGAGAGAGGGGGATGCTGGGTAGACACACCAGCACATCTGTCAGACACAAAGACGCTGATAGACTGGTCAGGTTTGCCTATAGTGACACAGCTTTACACACATGATGCAATGATAAAGTAGGCGGTGATATAGAGAGAGATATACTGAGGCATATAAGTGAGAAAAAGATGACAGGCCATATATATAGTTTCATCTGTTTTTTTAGGGAATGATTATTAGACCAGAGACAGCTAGATATGTATAATTGAATCAATTCACTCTGTCTCTGGTTATGTTCATATTATCTGCCCTTGTGTTGAGTCATGCAGTAATTGGCTGTGAAGATCAGCTTATGTAATTCATTATTACATAGTAAACATCTTTTATTCCAGGAAATTATGCAGTTTATTAGATTTTAGCAGCTGTATTTGTAAATGAGAACACTTGAGTGAAGGAAAAGTTTGCTGAAAAAATCTGTCATTGTTTATAAACCTGCATAAAATCTTTTTCTAGACATTTTACTGTACATTTTTACAAATTTTACTGTAATTCCTATTATTGTTTCCTGTTTATTACAATGAAGTACTTTGATATCTGTATTGAATAAAAGTCTATAAACGTTAATTAAGAAGGAAAAATTCACTTGTTGCTGCTTATGGTTATACTTTATTTTAAGGTGTCCTTGTTACAGTGTAATAATACATGTAAGTACTGAGTAATGTTTATTAACTACATGTACTTACTAAATGATTAGAGTTAGTATTAGGCTTAGGGTTACTTGCATGCAATTAATGCGTAATTAATTGTTATTACAATAGTTAGTACCTGTAACCTTTTATAACAAGGTACACCTTTAAGTACACCTTAAAATAAAGTCTCACCCTGTGTTAATGGTAGTTAATAAAATACAGCTCTTCATTGTTGGTTAGTGTTTGCTCAGGTGCATTAAATAATATTAAAAAACGTTTAGTTCCATTCCTGGATTCTGATTGGTAAGCAGCTGTTTTATTCACGATACAGCATGACTTTGACCGCTTCACCCAACAGTTTGTATCAGTGTATATCACTGAGCAAAACCCTTAGCAACCCTTAATTTTCTGTTTCAGGTATGATTATTTCCATCAGTTTACACTAATGATGCTTGCAATCTCACACTGCACCGCAAATTATTCTGATTTGCAAACTAAAAGACAAAACAGACATTTGTCATGCTGAGAGATCAACAGATGTATGTGTGAAAAAATATCATATATAGTGTTAAAAATAAATGATGCTGCGGATGATAGGCTTTTCTCTGCTGTTCTTTGTTTGTATTTAAGCTTCATTAGATGAGAGGCATGTTCAGAACATTCTCTGGCGTTTACTGTATTTTTAGCGGAAGGACTGCATTTAACAAACGTGTTTCAATTTCAGTACATATATAAAGATTTTGGATGATTCATTTTAGAAGTTCAACAAAATGATTTAGTGATCAACTACTCTATAAAAACATTTTAGTCTGTTCATTACATAAAACTGTTGTATAACATCAAAAGACTTGTAATATAGTCAAAATGACTTGTCTTCTTCTTTAATTTTGCTTTTGCCTTTTATAAAACAGCAACAAGGACGGGTTTTGACTAAATAATGACAGAATTGTCATTTTTGAGTGAATTATCTACTTTGACTCTCTTTTCCAGAGGAGTCTGACCGGGGGTTGATGGCTTACCACAAACTTGAGTCTGCGTGGGTGAACATTATTCTAATGGGATCTGAGCAAAACTCTTTTCTCTTTCTGTGCGTGTGTGTGTCTGTGAGTGGGTGGGCGGATGCCGGGGCTGTAAGGTGGGCGGAAATTGTGCCTGAAAAGTGCACGAGAAACAAAAGCGATGCATTGCTGACTCCCATCATGCAGTCTGTTTGCACTGGAGAGAGAGTGGGAGTAGCAAATGGCCCTTAATCACTTTGCATCTCTTCAGAAAGCTTTGACGTAAGCCTCGCTGCCGTGTTTTTCTCCGTCGGTGCTAATGTGTCGGCCTCGTGTCAGAGCACATGTTAGCTGATCGTTCAGTTAAATTGGAATGCCTCTCCTTGTGCTTGCATGTTAAATGATTAATATTGTAAACACAACAACAACTCATGGCTGTTTACAACATTGTGCTGAGCTTGTCATTGCGCTAAATGTGCTTTTGGAACACATTTAAACTCTTACTCCTACACATTTGGTTTGTAGGCACTGTCTTTGGCAATCAACAGCTATGAGTGGCCATTGCAACACTATCTAGATCCCTCTCGAGCTTAAAATCAGACAGCACTGAAATTTATCTGATGTGTTGTAAGGATGCAGCGAATGTGTTAGTGTCTTGAGGGATACTTTTAATAGTGCCGCATTAAAGGAGAATCTATCCCTGGATGCGTGTTGCCAGCCAATCCGTGGGCTGTATTCTGCCCGCTGCTTAATCGGTTGCAGTTTCTTCTTATACCTCCCCAATCTGCCGTTACCATGACAATTTACTCTCTCAAAGTGCTGCCAATTTTTTTGCCATTTTGAGCTTTCTCCTTTTCTTTTTTGAGAGTGTTTTCCTCTGAGTTAGAGGTTCAAATTAATATCTTCTGAAAGGACATAAATAAAACTGAATTACACATCAGAGGTTCATTTTATTTGCTGTGAAATTATATTTAAACAATTATAGAGGAGAATAGATTTGCAGACTAACTCAATCTTTAATAATGTGCCGTAATGCTTTTGAATTGTCTATTTGCTTATATAATGTATGTATTTTCTAACACTCTTTCCTAACTGAAGCAACAAGTCATCAAGAGTGATTTCTTTTAGATTTGAGGTTTTGTCTTAATAAGTTGTGATTGCCGGAAGCAATGAGTAACAGTTTTATTGGCAGTTTGGATTTTAGTGCTTTATACGTTGTGCTGGATATCCTTGCCCACAGTAAAATCTCTTGGACCACTCCACTTCCAGTAACTGTGTAATATTAAACATCAAACATGTTTTTGATCAGCTGTGATTATCACATTGAGCAGCATTTTTTAGCTTAATTGATTAATGTCACTCTAAATTTGTCTGATTAGGAAAATTAGTATAGGAAAGTGATCAAATAAATGTATACTTGGTGAAAATAAGAGGTTTCTTTTGAAAACATTTAACTGACCCCATACATTTGAGTGGTAGTAGAAGAGTAGAAATGAAACATTTTGAGTTGTTTGTGCTCTGTTTTTGTTTATGGAAAGTCTCTGTGAAGTTTATGTCTGTCTTTATTGGTGTTAGTAAAAAATATCAAATGGTTTAAAACAACATTAATAAAAACAATCACAGAGACTTCCCATAAACAAAAACAGAGCACAAACAATTCAAAATGTTTCATTTCTACTCTTATACCACCACTCAAATGTATGGGGTCAGTTTCAAACCAGTTCAAACCATTTTTATTAACACCAATAAAGACCTTAAAGAAATAGTTCAGACAAATATTCTGTCATTAATTACTCACCCTCATATCGTTCCAAACCTGTAGGACCTTTGTTCATATTCGGAAAATAAATGACTCCATAGACAGCTAGTGTACTACCATGACCAACTCAAACGCAGTTAGGACATCAGTAAAATAGGCCATGTAACATCATTTTACGAAGCTTTTTGTGTGCAAAGAAAACAAAAGTAACATTTTGTTCAACAAAATTAAAAAAAAGATATTCAAAAGAATTTCTTAATTTGTGTTCTGAAGGTGAATGAATGTTTTTCAGGTTTGGAACAGTATGAGGCTGACTAATTATTAAGAGAATTTCCACTTTTTGGGTGAACTATTCCTTTAATTGTGTTTGTGACAGTGTGTGGGCCACCACATGTATGCACAGCTGTCTTATAGTGTGCCTGCAAAATAATACTGTCTCATTCTCATTGGCTAAGAGCTCTTTGCAGCCCTTAACTGGGATTGTTGGGATTGTTGGAATTGGGACTACTGGAAGTGGTTTAATTTAAGAAGTGAAGAAATATTGTCTGGATTGATTCAGAAAATATGTGTGAATATTTGCCCATGAACTTGCTCATGTGAGCGTGTGTTGATGTGTGTGTATGTGTATGTCGCACAGAGCAAGTATCAGCGCGGATCGTGCAGGAGGTTACGGCTGAAGCGGTAGCTGTACTGAAGGGAGAGCAGGAGCTGCATCCGGACACTGCCGTCAGGCTGCCATCAGGTAGGCCTGCAGGAGAGGCTCCTGAGATACTGGAGGTTGGCCACACTCAGGCCAGCTCCTAAAGGACTTTATTGCATTGGTGAGACATGCAGAGATGGTGAAGATAAAATGGAAGGAAGTGGGAACAGTAAGGATTTTTTGTTTGTTTGTTTTTTGAATTTCTCAGAGGTGCGTCGAAAAGTTGTTAGCAAAGTGTACAGAAACTGGTCACAAGTATTTTTTGTTGTATAATTATATAATTCTAGTTTAGTGAACCTTTGTGATTTATTTTACACTTAAAAAAGTTCATTATCACAAGTTACTGATGCTAAATTAATAATAGTAAAAATACTCATTCCAAATGAATATTTCTTCAGTCCTGGAACATCAAAGGAGAAATCTGAATAATGTACAGATTGCTCATGTACAGTATGTACTGGAATAGTTCACCCAAAAATGAAAATAAACCCCACAATTTACTCACCTCCAAACCATCCTAGGTGTATATGGTTTAAAAGAGTTTAAAAACAATGATCCTGGCTCTTCCAAGCTTGGTAAAGCTGGTGAATAGTGGGCATTACTTCTAAAGCAGATTGATGGGTTTTTTTATTACAAAAAATATTTCTGTTTTTAAAATTATAACTCAAATCACTGACTTCCAGCAACGGCTGTGTGTGCGTTCATGAGAGAGTCGATCCGGTTTCTTGGCTGACCTCTGACTGAATAACATAAGGCTGCATTCATTCTTATAGTGAAATCCTGACATTGTTTAAAAAAATCGGCTTACGGCTTACGTTATATACAGTACATTAGGTGAGCTAGTACATATGCATATATTAAGATTATACTAAGATTTTTAGTTCATTTTCATTCTCAGTTGAACTGTTCCTTTAAATATTTACATATTTTCATGTTTGTGAAACACAACATGGAGAGGCAGTAGTTTTATTTTTTCTTCCCTATCTCTGTGGTATGTAATCATTGTTGTTCTGTGCGTCCGTTCCTCATTCTGGAAACCCTTAACAGGGCACTTGCTTTTCCTTTATAATGGCATATCTGTCCTGACAGCTGGCTTGTCCCAGCTCCTCTCTGCTTGATTTCTTTACCCACCCGCCCTTGGCTATCTGTGTGTGTGTGTGTGCGCGCCAACAGAGGGCAGAGAGGGTCAGCATTAGGGTGTACCTTTAGCCCTCTCTGTCTTTAATGGCTACCTGGTCATAGTAAAAGTGGACTTTTGTTTCCTGATTTCTGTGGTTGTGCTGCATGTCTTTTGTGCTGTGATTTTATCTGAGCTTTCATGGTTTTGAAAGTTCATATGTGAGCATGTGTTGCTACTGTATGTCAGTTTCAGTGTTTTGACAGTGACTTCATGAGGACTGTGCAGTATGTTGGTGACATTAGGTTGTGGATTTTCTTACTCAAGAGCTGTATGTGATAATGCATAATTGTTCACATCATTAGAAAGCTAAAGTAATACAACTAGTACATATAATGGCACGCATGAATATGAACTTGCGGTTATCCTTTTTTCCCATTACAAATTCAGTTCAAAATGCTCAGATGCTTCATTGTCATACTTCAAAGAAAAATGAAAAATAAAATAAAATCTATACCTCCAAGTTTCCACTTGCTGTGCTGGAATTAGTAAGCAAAATTAGATAATGATTTCTGCTAACACGCTTGATGTGGAGTCGGTCTGTCAGAAGAGCTCAAAGGATTAGAGACGGTAAAGTATTCAGCATACCAATCTTGAGCCCTGACTTCTCTCTGCTCATATCCTTAGAAATAACTCTCTCCATTTATTCCTTTTGGGTGAGTGGGGGGATTTTTACATTCAAATCTATTGTTATTAAACTGCTTGCCCCTTAGAGTCTCTTTATAAGCTAATACAAGCTAATTACATTTTAAGATACAATTTTATCCCTTCATGAATCTATTTTTCCTTGTTAAAACATGCCCACTGGGTTTCGCAGGGTTTATTTTTCTTGTGTAGGCATTTTACATACTTAAAATTAAGAAAATGTCACACCAGAGCTTGCTTGCATTTCCTGATCTAGTTCGCTCTACTTCTCATCATCGTTACCTGTTTGTTCTTTACCAGTTACTATTTAAAGGTCAAAAAAAGACTAAACTCATATTTGTAGACTCATATTCCAAAACCTTATTTACTTTATATACAATAACCTTTTTAAAGTTTGGCCCCATTTCTCAGCAGCCATTATTCCAGTTCTTTCAGAAATCATTCTAATGATTATTAATGCTGAAAACAGTGATGCTTTTGTGGAAATGATGAATGATTTGGATGAAATCAATTGCGATTAATAGTAGTCTAGGGCTAAATTTAATTTAATAATTAAGAAAGATCCCAAACTTTGAAAGGAGTTCACTAGACTTATGATATGATCAGTAAGCATTAAAACACATATAAACATTGAGAGAAGTAATTAGATGACTAATCTGTACTTTTTAGTATTATTGTTTAGTTAAGATTAGTTTATACTTGCTTTGTCTGCAATCTTGGATAGATGTTTTTACCTTCATAAAGGACACACTTGCAACATTTACTTAGAATTTGAGAAACCTCATAACTTTACTTCAGACCTCCTACTGTATGTGGCCTTACAATTCTTTCTCTGTAGGCAGTTCAGCCGGTTTTATAACAGACCCACAATGGGACACCGAACTGTAAATATGCTAATCCGATCTTGAACATTGTCTTGATCTCTTCTTCTTTTCTTCTGTTTATTTGCAGTGGAGGACTCTGCAAACCTGCCGCCCTCACCTCCTCCATCCCCAGCAGCAGAGCATTTTGGGCCTTTGGATCAAGGTAGGGTCATACTTCTTGTGTGTATGGAGAGAGAGGTGAGGTGAGAAACACACTGAAAGAACTTGAACACCTTTTTTTCCATGTGTACTCCGGTCGCATTCTGACCCTGGCTTGAATGAGGGTTTTCTATTTGTGGACGCCCGCTAGTGCCACTTCTTCCAGGCTGATTTCACCCCTGTCACGGTGCCCTACAGATACCCACGCTCCGTTGATTTGTGGGGCCGGTCCAAAGATTGGTGGAGTTGTGTTTGCAGGATCAACTTTGCCTCCTTTTTTTGACATCATTCAAGTCGACCTCCTCTTCCTCATCCAGCATCTCCAGCTCTTAGACATGGCCTCATCTTCATCATTGCTAACTCCGGGAGCTTATCTTGATCAAAAACTCACGCCAAAGTGACCCAAACCCTTTCCAGTTCTCCTAACCAATCAAACCCAACCTCTCCTTATACCCCGCCCAACCATGGATCTTGACTCCACCCTGCATGAAAGCCTTAAACCTTGAACTGAATGCTGTGTTGTCTCACCTGCAGCTCATGTTTCCAGGCTGCTGCTGAAACTGTGTGGCATTCAGGTTGCCTGCTCATCCTCTCTCCAAAAGTAGATCTGTTGATTGCTCCAAACCTTTCTCAGTTCCTCTGTGCGTCCTTGTCTTTAGTTTTGCATGTCGTGTTGTAGATGCTGTTGATGTTGTGGGCTTGTGCTCGTTCGTCATTTTGACTGTGTTTGTCTGTACTGCCTGTGGTAGGTCAATGCCATGCTCAGATCACTCTCTGAAGATACTAAACATTAATGTCATTAACAGCCTCACTCTCTGAATATACCAAACATTAATGCCATTAACAGCCTTCAGGAGAAGCTATGCTAAATTCAGTCATTAAGCTCATACTTAAAGTCAACATGAAATCCAAATGTACTCCATTTAATGTGTTTCTTAATAACTTTCTCAACTTTCTCAACAATTTTCCATTGTGGCTGATGTCATCTTGGCCAAAATAATTTTAATCAAGGATGAATATATTGTCACCATCAATTTTTGTCAGATAGTAATTTATTTATTTAAAAAAAAAAAAAAACGAAATTAAGGTGTGGATCTGTATTGTTTACATAATAAACAAATTGATTTTAAATTATGTCCTTGTTACGTGTAATTATACATTCATGTACTACAACTACATGTACAGTACTTGCTAGAGGGTTAGGGTTAGGATGAGGGTTTGGTTTAGGCTTAGTTGCATGTAATTCTGCATAATTTATTGTTATTATAATAGTAAGTACATAAAACATGTATAATGAGGTCACTTTAAAATAGAGTGTTACACCTATATTTAGTAAATGGTATGTTATGGTATGTTTATTTCTTGAGTGTTTTATTAAAAAATTGTGCAGTATATATATATATATATATAATATATAATATTGCTCAGTGATCGGCTAAGAGGGAATTTTTTTAGCTCGTTATGTATTGTTTCATTTAGAAATATTTCACATTACAAAAGTAAAATTCATGTTGACTTTAAGCAGAAACTTAATATTGATGCAGTTTCATCTGCTTCTAGATCTTTCTCACTTTCAGGCAAACCCCTAAAATGTCATTCGGGATGTTCAGACTCTGGTTATGGCATAGCACCGCTACAGTCACACTTTGTGTTTCTCGACACTGTGTGTTGTGTGTGTCTGTGTCTTTTTTCGTACACATACTCCTATCTTGTTTTATTTCTCTCCACCTGACTTTTTTTTAGCTCCTTATTCTCTCTGTCTCTGGTTCTCTCTCTCTTTATCCTCTCCCTTCCCTTCTCAATTTTAGCATATCCTGATTCACCTCTTTTTACTTTCTCTCTTTCATTGGTTCCTTTTTTCCTCCCTTACTTGCTCCACCCTTTCTATCTTCCTTCTTTTTCCTCTCTGTCTCTTTGTCTCTGTCTCTTTGTCTAGATTTCCCTGCAGTTCTTTTCCTTGTGTCTATTTGTAGATGTAGGGGATGAGGAGGAAGCAGGTCCTCTCCACCGCTTCCAAAATTCTCGCGAGAGGTGCAAGTTCCTCGCCCCCTCCATCTCAGTGTCTGTGCCTGAGGATGACCCCTACCACTCTGACGAGGAATACTATGAGCACCCTTTATTCAGCCCAGAGTGGACGCGCTCTGGCTCTCGCCCCCCAGGGCAGGCCGCCGCGTTTAGACAGATCGAAGGTGAACCTCGCATGGTTCCTCTCTGCCATTCTCTCCTCCCCTCCTCCTCCTTTTTCTCTCTCTTTCCTTCCACTTCTTTCTTTAGCTCAGCATCAACACCTCTCTCTCTCTCACTCTCGCTCTCTCTCTCTCTCTCTCTGGTCCGCCTCTTCCTGTCTTTTGTCTCTGTTGTGTCGTGCTCACTCTGACCAAAGCGTGTCTTGTGGGGGTGGTATCTGTTTTCGTACCTTGTTCATTGCAAGTCATTTGGATTTTGCGTGACTTTTGTGCCGTGCAGTAAAAAGGCACAAGCGTTTGTGTTTTTAGGCCAAATCCACACTGCTATGGAGGAAAGGAGGAAAATCACTGACTCTGAAAATGAAATCCAAATGACTTGCAGCATCAGCAGGACATTTGTGCATGCTGTGCACATTTTCTCCTTTGCCTGTTTGCCGTCTTCTTGTCTCTGCATCTGTCTGCCCGTATGTTAGCCTGTCTGTCCATTTGTATTTTTGATTGTCCCCCATCAGACACAAAATGTATTCATGCGTCTCAACAGGCCCCTCACATTTCTCCAACCTGCTGATGTACACATGCTGTAGATCACAGGAAGACTTTCAGCTCTTCACATGGTGGCCCACACACACACACACACACAAGCATCTCTGACCTTATTGCATCAATGAAGAAAGCTTAATCACTTTCAGCACCAAAACGGTTTCTACACTGTGGGTTGTGTTTTCAATTTAACTAGGGTTGGTGATCAGAATGTAGAAAATTATAGAACTGATTATGTTTTAGCTTTTTTTTAGGGGGGTTTCTAAACATCTTTATTGCTTCATTTTGGATAAGCTATGATGAGCTTGCAATCTAATTTGAATTTGATGAGAATCAGTAGACAATAAGGAAGCAGTGAGAACTCATTTATGTCCAGTTTGAAATTAACTAAAACCGTTAATGAGATACATATGATTATTGCTTGTGAGATTAATCTGACAGCATGTGGGTAAAGTGTTATTTTAGTATTATTGGTATACTATTATATTATTTAATCATATTTTATGTTCGTTTTTTTATCAGTTATATTAGTTTTGTTGCATGCTTTGTCATCTTATTCGTTTTTTTATATTTCTATTCAGCTTTCATTTGTTTTGTTATATTTTGTTTTAGTTAAAAGTAGGAAGTGTTGCATCCTTAAAACACCCCATTGAAAGGATCATTAAGTGGAATTAAAATCATCAAATCCCTTAAAACTTTTGACATTGAGTTTGCTGCCAATTTGTCCTCCTCTCCCTTTTTTTCTCCCTCAAATACTCTCTCTTCTCTCATCCCTCGTTCCACTGCAGCATCCTGCTGAGATATGACCTGGTGTGGTCTGCGCGTCTCCATATGTAGCCTGGCTCCCAGCAGAGACTGTTCCTTATCTCTCTTTCTCTCTGTCTCCATCTCTCTCTCTGAGAATGAACTACATCATAAGCTTTGTTCCGAGCAAGAATTCTGCATCCCCGTTTTCACATTCATACTGACATCTCAATAACTCCCTGACCGGCATTATTATGCCGCTGTTCATTTCGTTCAGTCTCGGTTAACAGAGAAAATGCAGATGCACACAGTATTGTGTGCAAGTGTGTGGTGTGCAAGTCATACTTGTTCAAGAATAAAATTGAACAAACGAAGGTGATATAGACTATTTGTCATAAACTTAATAATGTAACTGAGAGGTACATATTTGGAAGTGAATAATCTGGTTCTTTAGAGTTTTTAGAATTTTTCAGCCCCAACCAACCACCATTGTATTTTGTCTGAAAAACTGATTTAAGCACAATCACTTAAGCAAGATTGGTTTTCTGATGAATATTAGCATGATGTTATTGTATGTAGGTAGCAGTTCTGAATACAAGCTTCATTTTAGCCACAATATGGCCAGTATTTTGTTTCATTTTGGTTTTCTAATGAAAATGATTCTTCACAAAGCCAAAGTGAAATCAACACTTTGATTTCACTTTGATTTCACTTCTTTTGCTACAGAGCAAAACAGTCAAAGCATGATTAAAACTGACTGTTTTTAGTCAGATTATTAAATTGTAATTGTGAGAAAATAATCAGTTATGTCTGTTTATTTAAAAAATAACGTTAAAACAAGTACAGTATGTGCAGAATCAGATTTTCATTAGCTGATAAAGTTGATAAAACATTGGAGAACACCTCAAATTCTTTAATAAGAATCTTGTTTGATGTGCATGAACATCTTCTTTATTCACCTACCACTACCATCTACCACTACTTAATATACCCAAGGTCAGAGATAACTCCACGTGTACATTTTACAAAAGCCATAAACTGCATTGGATATGTCCTCATTACTGATAGAGCTGAAAGTGTCCCACCTCTTTATTCCCAAATAACCCAAGTCTGTGTTGTCTATAGTCTTGATGTTTCCACTTGTCTCCCTCTCTATGAAGAAGAGGAGACCATAGAGAGTCTCTCAGCTGCGGAGGAGGAAGAGGAGGAGACTTCAGAAGCCGCAGCAACAGCAGCAGCTCTAGAGGAAGAGGAGGAGGAGGAGCAGTGGAGTGGGGAGGAGCCTGAGCAGGAACCCCTATCTGAGCTCCTAGAGCGGGCAGAGGTCATAGGCGAGGCTCAGGCTCTGCCCGGCCTGCAGGCTGAGGTTCACACACAGGCAGCTACTGCTGCCGACGAGGCCTCTAATGGGAGAGCTGAGGAAGCAGGGGGGCAAGAAAGCCCAGCAGAAGGTGTGTCCATCCTTCTCACAACCTGCATGTTTCTCTCTCCCATCACAAAAAAAGCAAAGCGAAAGCATCGTGAAAGCTTTCTGAGGGAATGTGGGTGGATGGCTCAAATATCTCCTCTATCTGCTGATGCTGCAAGGCAACACAGGCTTGATGGTGACCAGCTTCTGTGGCCAGAGCTGTGTGTCTGTCTGTCAATGTCTTTCTACTTAAAGCTTTTCCAAGAGCAGCTGCCATCTGCTAGCTATCTGATTAAGCTTTTTCTAAACTTTACTGCTTGTTTCTCTATTGATGCTACTGCTGCCAGGTCGACCGCTTCCATAAATTGTTATCCCATTGCTCAGTTAATTTTTATTTGCCAGCTACATTGCCAGTTTGTGGGTGATTTTTGCTGCATGCTCCAACAAAACACCTGCATTTTTTACATGTGGGATTCAATGAGAATCCTCTGTTTTTGTGATATTGTGATATTGTGTTATGCTTCATTTTCAAAGGCTTTTGAAAAGCTAAGCTTGTTGATTTAATTTAAATTGTGTTTCATTTTCATTAAAAAAAGCATTGTCATTTCACATGGTTTACATAAGTGTTTTTATTCCTTTCATTATGCAAAATGCAGAACAATTTTGAATAATTAAAAGCACTGTTTTATTTCAGTGGCTCTTTAAGACAATTATAGCCATATGTGTATGTGTAGTATTTGCTTAGATGAACATGAAAATCACTATGCATTTTCCATAATATGTGAATATGTATTTGGCAGAAGTTTTTCAATCAGCTATTTCATCTTGCTGCTGGTGTGACGACGTCAGTATCGTGTTCGGACCACTTCCTTGGATATTTCATCCTCATTTTCTGGACCTCCACGCAACATTAAATGTTCTGGGTCTGCATGCTGGTCCTGTCATTTCCATGCCATCACACCATCACTGAATTGTGTGTCTCATCGACTGTTGCTATTTGAAAGTGGAAGTTCATTTGACCAAGAGCTTTGCCTGTCTGTGTGGTGGTTGGCCTGGCAAACATATTGTACTTTGAATTATTAATAATACTATACAGTGCAGACTACTTGAGATTTGCTTTCAGCTGTGAAGATGGAAGCAGAGCGACCAGATAGTGAAAGGACAGATCCCGTTGGCATGGACTTCACTGAATCTGCAATGCATCTAGATGATGAACTCCCATCTTACCAGAGCCTTGCCAGAGACACAGATATGCCAGAAAGCCCCTTTGCTCGAACGTGCCCCATGGAGGATTTTGAAGTGCCTCCAAGTGACCAAGGTCATGCCAAAGAACCTTGCGAGGCTCCACCTGAAAAGCCTGATGTGCAAAGTGGTGCTGTGAAGCAGCCTTTAACCGAAATGCATGACAGCAATATCCATGAGGTGAAACCAGGGCAAATTGAAGAGAAACCAATGGAAATAACAACAGAGGTGGACATGAAGGACAAATCCAGGATGTCTGCTTATTTTGAGACCACTACAATTAAGACAGATGCCTCCGGCTCTCAAGGAGAAGGGTATTATGAGCTGAGTACTAAATCAGAAGAACAGAAGGACTCTGTTGGTGACCTACCACTTCCTGAAATCAGTTACAGCACCTTGGCCCAAACACACTCTTTGGAAGTCCAACCAGATCTTCCGAAAAGCAGCCCAGACACACTAAACACCGCTTTACCTGTGGACAGAAGAGATGACTGCAGACTGTCTCCTGGAAAACTGGCACTAGAGCAACGAAGTTACTCTTTAAATATCACCATTGGGGGAATGGATCATGGTGATGCTCAAGGACGTCCTAGAAACTTCTCTCCGTTAGCCACTGACATAATGTCTCATACTAGTGGGAGCCTTGACGAATCTGCCGATTACCTTCCTGTCACCACACCGTCAGTAGAGAAGATCCCTCAGTTTCCACCACTGATCCTGGAGACAACTGCCTCTGTTACAACTCCATCATCTTCACCTCCCAAGGGAACAGTCACTGATGTAAAGACAAGTCCACAGTCAGAGTCTCCAGAATCCCCTGTCCAAGCTAAGAGTTGTTATAAGAACGGCACCGTCATGGCCCCAGATTTGCCTGAAATGCTGGATTTGGCAGGTACTCGATCAAGGTTGACATCTGACAATGCGGACTCAGAGATTATGAGAAGGAAGTCTGTCCCAATGGACATGTCTTCCTTAGTAAGTGATTCTTTAGCACATTTGTTCAAAGGTGACCAGGGCCAGATGGCTCCAAAGAGAGAAATGCAGTTGGAGGAGCAAGGATATTGTGTCTTTAGTGAATACTCTGGTCCAATGCCGTCGCCTGCAGATGTGCACAGTCCAATGGACCCATCTCCTCAAATCTTCAACACTGTGATATCAGAGGAGAAGGAAACTGGTCTTGTTGCATTTAGTCAACAGGAGTGTCCATCGACTGAAGATCTGAAACCAACAGAGGTTGTTACACCACAGGCAAAACCAGAAGAAAACCCAGAGAAAGAAGAATCCTTTGAAATTGAAACTACACCTTCTGAAAAATCTCCTGTAGAGACTAACCAAGAGGAGTCTGATCTTTTGAAGAGTGACCATTTGGAAGAAATGAAAAGTTTAACTTTACCTGATAATGAGAAAGGACAGTCAGACAAACAAGTCGAAACCTTTATCACACCTAAGGTAACAGTTACTCTTGAGGAAGCAAAACCTGATCTTGATTTAGATTCCAAACTTGCAGCTGAAACAGAAGCTGAAATAGCTGCCTATGAGAGACAAATTCGCAAACTGGAGATGGAAGACCGACCTTTGAGTGTAGAAGAGGAACGGGAGCTCCAGGAACTCAGGGAGAAGGTGAAGAATAAACCAGACCTTGTGCACCAGGAAGCTTATGAAGAGGTAGATGCAGAGGATGTGTACCAGCTCACTGGAGCTGCAAAGGACAGAATTGCTCGGCCCATCAGACCATCCCCAGCATCTTCTGTAGAAAGTGCTACCGATGAGGAAAAAATGCATCTTAGTGACGGTGAAAAACCTAGATCACCAGGTGAGAAAGAAGCTCTTAAAACAGATCCTAATAGATTGTCTCCTGTTGGGTCTTTTGAGAAATATTTTAGAGAGGAGAGACCTTCTGAGCAGGAGGTAAAGCAGAAAGACTTAGTGCAGCCCCTCAAAGAGAAGGTTGCTGAGGAGAAACCTCAGCCAGCTCCTTCCAAGACAGATGAGGCTCTTTTTGACACCACAGTGACTCAAGAAGTAGAGGAAGAGGTGGAGCTTGCTGAGGAGCCTGATGAGGTCATGCCAGAACCAAAACAAGCTCTTAATGTTGAAGAGAAGCCAGTGGCAGATAAAACTGAACCAGATGTGATCGAAAAAGAGGAGGGAAAAGTTGTTAAGAAAGAAGAAGTGGAAGATGAGGAAGTCTTGGAAGGTGCCAAAGCTGCAGAAGACACTGTTGAGCCTAGAGCTGCGATTGAGTCAGTAGTGACAGTAGAAGATGACTTTATTACAGTAGTGCAGACTATTGATGAGAGTGAAGTCTCTGGACACAGTGTACGTTTCTCAGCTCCCCCTGAAGAAGAACATCCACAGCTCCTCCAAGAGGAGGAAGAGGAGGAGGAGTCTGTGGAAATGGCACAGGAAGTAGAGACGGAGGCTCCCAGTTTGGAGGAAGTCGTAGATGTTCCAGAGCCTGTTGAGCCTCCTGTATGTCCAGCTAAAGAGATAGAAGTCCAAGAGAGTGAGGCCCCGACCCAAAGCTATGATGACTACAAAGATGAAACTACTATTGATGACTCCATCTTAGACAGCTCCTGGGTGGATACTCAAGGTGTGATTTTAATATCTGTTTTGCATTAAATTTGCTCAGCAAATTATGAAATCTTTCACAACTGTCTTGAAGTTAACTTGTTTCCTATCTTTTTAGCTAACAGTTGTATATAAGTTGGCTTGCCAGTATACAGCAGTACAGAATTTTAGGTATCTGTGAGGGCCATGTTGGATGTCAAGTAAATGCAATGTTTACAGCCTGGTATAAGAGTAGCTTGCCTGTTTCACCTCATGTACTTTGTAGATGATGATAAGAGCATGGCCACAGAGAAAATTGAGCCTCTTCCCAGAGTGATGAGCCCTGTCAAGAAACCACCCGTGGAGAAATCAGCGAAACAGAGGGCTAAAGGCGGCAGGACCAAAGGACGTATCACCACCCCTGAACGCAAACCTGTTCGCAAAGAGCCGGTACCCATCCAGAAGGATGAGATGAAAAAGAAAAAAGGTGTTTGTTGTTGGAAGTGAATTTTTGTTTTGTTTTTGTTTTGTTTAAATCTTAATGCTTATTTTCACTTTGATTTAGATGTCATGTATTAATCTAAAACTTATTATTATGTATTGTTGTAATTTTATTAGCATTTTTTGAGACAATGGAGTGTTCTGTTTAACTTAGGTTTTTACAGTAGTTACATTGCTCTGAATTTCAATTAAATGTCATCATATTTGCTTTTTTTTATTACATATTTTTTAAATGACTGTTTATGTGAAACATTGTTTGATTATTGATAAGGGGAGTGACTGTATCTCCTATCATCCTGAGTTGTACTGCTGTTGTACCTGTCCTTGATTCTGTGTCTCCCTCTCGTAGCTGTGATTAAGAAGGCTGAGCTCTCAAAAAAATCTGATATTCAGACGTGCTCTCCTTCCCGGAAGAGTGTTTTAAAGGCTACCGTAAGGCACCCTAGACCTACCCAACATCACGCGTGTGTTAAGCGGAAACCCACAGGTGATCTCTGTCACGAGCTGTTTGCAATGTGGCTGGCAAACATGGGCATTGGCATGTTGTTTAAAAAGTGATGCTTGTCTATGTGATTTGTTTTTTTATGTATTTTACATAGCAAATTGTATAAGTTATGCAAGTTTTATATTCATGCAGTGTTTGTAATGAGGCTCACTGGTGTTTTATTCAGTTGTTTTGCTTATACTGTTTTCATTTTCTTATAGCTTGACCTTTCTTTCTGTTGTATGCATGTGCTCTCTCAGTTTCCGTGCTTATTCACACAGTTTTCTTTTTGAAGTGGCACTGCTTATTGAATATTGTGAAAATGTGGTACTCCAATCACTATGTGTGTGTGTGTGTGTTTGTCTGTGGGTTATTTTTAAAGGATGTCCTTTTGACTTAAATGTGTTAGACAATTTATGAGATGCAGAATAGAGTATCACTATTTCCTCTCCTTTTGTAACATTTTTGTTCTGTTGTGTAGAACATACAGGAACCAACTACACTGGTTGCCAGGCAACTGGTGGTTTGAGTGAGTTCTGGGTGCTCAGTTAAGAGAAATCTGGAGGAAAGGAACTCACTGTGCCATAATGAAGTTCCACTGTTAGATTTCTGGGAACTGTGTTTGAATTTATGTTGGACATCTGATACATTGCTGCAATGCCCCAATTAGGCTTTACTGAACAGCCTTTTATGTAATACAGTTCATTTTCGAATTCTCTATTACTCTGTGCCAAGTAGTTTCAGAGCAGAGCTGCAAAATATTTAGCTGTGGGTAATGGTCAGTTTAATTTTTGATCCTAAGTATCCCAATTAGAAATATTTTGGCTTGAGAATTTAAAGAAAAAGTACTGGATGGTGGTTAAGTAAATAAAAAATCCCTCATAACACTTGCTTCCTTACTTGGAACATCTGACAAGCTCACTTAGCAACATTATCTCAACTGATGGCGTTAGTTTGAGGAAGGACTGCCTGTTCAACAAGTCATACCTGTCACATCCTTCATCCTTCATCCTTCAGTTTTACAAAATAAGTGTTAATTAATTATAAAAATGCAATTATTTTTTATTTAAAGATTAGACTATGTTCCAAGCACATGTAAGTGCTTTTGTATACAAGACTGCTTTTGCAGTGTATTTGCTTGTGTATAGTGTTTTGTTTTATTTTCTTTGGAGATCATAGAACTTAATGGTCATGGTCACAGTATGTATCTCTTCTCTTTATCATCCTCTGTCTCTCTTTTTCTTTTTCTCGTTGCAGTGTCTGCAGATGGTCGACTGCCCTTCAGTGTGGCCAGGCATTCCAGAGACAGAGCATCTGTAAGCATCACATCAGATTTCAATCATATACAAATATTATGATGCCAATTAAAATAGGTTGTCAATAGATAGTCCAGTCTGTATACTACAGATTGGCTCAAGTACTCAGAAATAGCAGCAATTTCAAAAGAAGTTAAATTTTGTTCTTCGTTTGGGGGCAAAAAGAAAAAAGTGGCATATTCATTTTTCAACTATATTTTTAATATTTTGTGGGGTCATTATTTATTTGGATAAAAACATAGGTTTATCACAAAGAACAACAGCAGTAGCAGCAGTAGGCTTGGTACTTGCTACCTTATATCTTGAGTCTTTCCTTTCATTCTTTTTATGTCTTTAGATGGCTTTATTTTAGAAGTTTCTCTGCATCGCTTTTTGCATCACTCCGGGTCCTCGACACCAAGCTTCATTACAATTTCTTTCTATTAATTAAATGCTTTCTCTGAGCCTTTGAAGTCTCACTGTGAGCAATCATACAGGTGAAGATATATTTGGCAGTTCAGCTATTTGACACAGTGTATTTATATTGCTATAGACTTGTAGATGCTGTTCTCATGTCTTACCTTGGTTGAATGAGAAGCGAACTGGGAAAAAAAATCTTGCGTCAAAGGAAGTGGGGTTTCAGAGCACACTCACCGATTGGGAAACTGCCATATAGACCAAGAGTAGCTCAAAGGTCGTTAGGAGCCAAAATAAATTCCAACAGATATATAGCTTTGGTGAGCTTTGAACGTTGCAAAATGAACTTTGTTTCAGCCTGATTTTGTTTGAAATGACATCATATGAGTTTGTGTTACTCACCTTCAAAGCATCCTAGGTTTATAAGAATTTCTTCTTTAAGATGAATCCATTTAGAGTTATATTAAAAACTGTTCAGGCTCCTCCAAGCCTTTTGATGAGGATAAATGGGTGTTTGCTGTATACAGTTCGGAAGATGTGAAATAAAGTGCAGGTATCTGTAATAAATCATCCCTCACATGGAAAGGCTTGGAGGGATCAGGGCAGTTTATATAACTGGAATGGATTCGTCTGAAAGAAGAAAGTCACATACACCTAGGATGCTTCAAAGGTGAGTAAAACACAGCCTAATTGTAATTTTTTGGGTGAATTAACCCTTTATCTTCAGAACATTTAACACTGATGTCACTCAGCACTCAAACATACAAAGGTCCTCTTTTTAATTTTGTCATTTGTTATGCCATATTTTTTGTAGTACCTGTGATGTGTTAAAATAAATTCAATATATGGGTAGTTGACTAATAAAAATTGGACTGTGTCCTTTGGTTTGACAGATAAAAAATGTAGAAATTAAATTTTTACGTCACACCATAGAAGAAATGCCCATTTATGGTATATACATATAGCCTCTTTGCATTTCAGTTGCCTCCCTGGTTTCCACTCTTTGTATTGCCTGCTCATTCCATCTTGTATTTATTTTGTTTTACAAGTTTGCATGACCGCTTTGCCTCATTTCTTTTAACCTTAAAGTGAGACATATTGCCCCTCAAGCAGTTAAACAGTCCATGTTCTAATACTACAGAGAAACTAGATGTTTTCTTTTTTTGTGCTTGTTTATTTTTTAATTCCTGAGTAGTTATGCATTCTGGTAAATTCCCTTGTATCCCCAAATGTGTGGTCAGATGTTGTTTATTTCGGTTGGTTAAACATGCTGTCATGCTGATTCTCATACCATTTTCTGCTCATGTTTTTAGTTTCATTTTCACTGTGCATGAATGGCTCATCTGTCCGTGTCCCTTTCATCATAGACCTCCAATCCCACAACACTAACAAAGATCCCCACTTCTAAAATTCGGGCAGAGGCTTTGCTGCCAGCCCGGCCAAACTCGGCCAGCTCCTCCAATAAAAGGAGCCTGTTGGTGGAGGCAGATCTTTATGAGCCCCGCCCTTCCTCTGCGGGCCCACAAGTATCGCTAAATTCATATGCTGTAAAGGTAAGAGGGGACGAGATGTTTCGGAAAACTGTTTGCTTCTAGAACATTCCAAAGAGCAAGCCATTCTGAAATGTGTTAACCTAATGAAAATGAATGATTTTCTCACCTCATCAGCATGATTTGTTAAAGTTTTATGAATTATAAAGAGGTACATAAGGTTTTGTTAACTGGAAGAGATAAAGCTAATTTGATGAGGGGGAGTACATTTTACTTTGGGGGTAATCTTTCCTAAGATTCTAACAGGATTAATGATTTTGTCCTCAGGATGGTGGTTCTCGGAGCCCAGAGAAAAGGTCGTCACTTCCACGGCCAGCATATATACTAACTCGTCGCCCACACATGGCTGATCATGAGGAAAGCTCCACTTCCATTACCAGCTCCGGGTCCACAGCACCACGCAGGCCCACATGTAAGAGGCATTCTCATGCACACTTACTATATTTGTTATTGATTCTAGATTCTAAAATAGTGTTTTCTTATTTGTACTGAATCAGACCTAGGCCACAAATTACTATGACAAAGAAACTATCATTTTTTTTTGTTCTGACCTCTTATAACACAATACTGAAGTGGCTTGAATGGCTTATATAATTAAAAATAATGAGCTTTTGATCATTTTGATCATAAATGAGCTTTTGATCATTTTGATCATAAATGAGCTTTTTGAGTCATTTGATCAATATTGCATGGTTTTTATTTTCATATCTTTCACAAAAAGCCAGTTTGAACTTCAAAATTAATGAAAGAAGCATTAATCTAAAGTTTCTTTAAAGCTTTTTGGATATATTCAGATCTATTTTAGGATACATTCTCGACTTTTCTCGACTATCTTTAACTCATACTCACTATACTCACCCCCTCTCTTCCCCTGCTCTTGTAGCATTCCGTACTGAAGTCAAAGCAGAGCACAGGACAGGCAGGTCTCATAGTATGACAGGTATAGAGTATCAGTCCCTAATGTTTCACCGTTTGTTGTCGGTCTTTCATACCCGCTGTCCTGTACAGGGATAGTCACCTTAAAAATGCAGTGCCATTAAAAGTTGTTCATCTCCACTGCATATGTAATGACAGCATTGAAACCACAATGTTCCACGAATGTATCTAACTAATTAAAAAAGGATGAAAAATTATCATAGGCACTATTATACATAAGTGTTTGTTTACACTTGCCTTTTCCATAATGCATGTGAGTAAACACCGTTCTGCACTGTGTGTTTGTGTCATTCGAATCCATGAAAAAAGTTTGTATACGTTGTCATCTACAGCAGAGACCAAAAGTCTGAAAAACTGCAAAAAAAGATCTACAAATCTTTAAAACAATATACACTTGCTTGAAAAACAACATTGTCTAGATTTTTAATTATTTTATACATTTTTATACAAAACAAATGAAAAATTTGGAGTAAGACCAAATATTAAAAATAATATATGCATTTTTTAAAATATTTTAAATTATTATTATTTTTTAAATGTGTAGTCTCTGGGTTTCTGAAAGTAGCCTGTTGTGCTCATATTGTTGTATTTGATAAAGAATACAATAAAAACTTGATGATTTTTCCAGGGTTCTTTAATGAAAGTTAAGTAGATTTTTTTTTGCTGATATTGAACTTCCTAATTGTAAATACATGTCAGCTAATCCTCATTAATTTGCAACTGCATGTCTACTAACTCTCAGAGTAGACTGTTAGGGTAGGTTTATTCTTAGTAGAATAAGTTGACATAAAGTAATGCTGTTGACCAATCAAAATAAAGTGTTAGGAGATTTTAAGTAGACAGTATACTAATACTCTGATGACTACTAGTTGACATGTAGTTGCCAAGTTACTTACTGTTAGTAAAATGTGGACTTACAAAATAAAGTTTTACCCCTAATTCCAAGCGTTTATTTAAGCGTATATATGGATTATTTGTGTTTCCACTGAAGGCGTAGAGAGTGCTCGGTCCCGCTCGGCCCGCAGTGGCACCTCCACACCCCGCACGCCCGGGTCCACGGCCATCACCCCTGGAACCCCTCCCAGCTACTCCTGCCGTACTCCGGGCACCCCCCACACTCCAGGCACTCCCAAATCTCTCAGCCTGATGTCCCAGGAAAAGAGAGTGGCCATCATCCGAACACCACCAAAATCCCCGGCGACTACACCCAAACAGCTACGCGTCATTAACCAGCCACTGCCTGATCTCAAGAATGTCAGGTCCAAGATCGGTTCTATTGACAACATCAAGTACCAGCCCAAGGGGGGCCAGGCAAGTCCAAGTGCTCACAATTCATTGTGATTTCACCTTAGCTGATGCTGAAAGCCAACCAGACAACTTCCCATCCATCTTTCTTGCTGTTGTTTTGCTCCTTCATGGTCGATTCTGTCCCCTGTGGGCACACTGTCCTTTCAAGTGTGCTTTATTGTGTCTCGCACTCATCACTATTGCCTGGTGTCTGCATGTATCAGTTCACTGTGTGCATAGTAATTTCTGCACATAATAGCTGTTGGGCCAGTTCACTCATCTTAGATTGACTTGTTTCTTGCCTGACTAGAAGGTATGTTATATATTCTTATGACATGGCATTTATTCTCATGATGTGGAACAAAACTTGCTCCAAAACTTTACCTCCTATTATGTATTCATTCAAATATCTAAACATTTAATTGACGTAAAATATTTCATTTGATTTTCTCTTGACGTTTTCATTCATGTTACCCATCATTGCTCCATAGCTCTTTACTTTTTATGAATTAATTAGGGCTGTCAGTAAACAAATAAATGAATACATTAAATGGAAGGTATATTCATTTAATTACGTATATTTTTTTGTCATTTTAATTGTTAAATTGACAGTCCTAATTAGTACATTAAAGTAAGACTTAATATTCATTAAAATACATTCAAGTTATTGTCGTGGTAAATAGTAAATGTTTTAATTTTATGCATTAAAATAATAAGTGACAATAAAAACATTTAAGCACACACACACACACACACACACATACATACTGTACTCTATATTGACAATTTGTAAATAGTCAAAATATTTGACCATATTACTATTTTAGCTGTAGTTTTGATCAAATAAATGCATCATATATTGACCCCAAAGTCATTTAAATGTGTATTTACATTTAAATAAATATATATTTTTTAATGAAATACCATTAGGTTTCGCCTGAATACTGAAAAAAAAAGTTATGTGATACTTACGTGACAGTATTTTGCTTTCTTTAGGGAAATGCTTAATAGACTGGTCTTTTAAAGAATTCTTGGATTGTATAGTAGTTTGTAAAACAATTGGATTGCATTCTGGGCTTGTGACAAACTTCTAAATAATACACACATAAATGCACATAAAGATATGCACCAGGGTGGTTTGTTTTTCTGGGTTAAATAGAGTTCAGCTGGGATGATGGGGACAGGCTCGTGATGTAAACACACTTTGTGTTTTTAAGGCATTTCATGCAAGCTTGCAGTAATGACCAGGGTGTAGGCTGTGTGTTGGAGTGACATGTTTATGTCTGGCTTGTGGCAGAGTGCAGCAGTGCAGAGAAAAGGATTTCATCAGCCAGAGGAGCGGGAGATTGTGAGGTTACTGGGGTGGGAGACTGCAGTGAGAAAGTATGAGGAAGGACATCAAGTGACATTGGAGTAATTTGTTTGTTTGTGCAGTTGGAGACAGTGTTAGAGATTAATTTTTCTTGCACTTTCAGAGTAAAAACTTTGACAAAACAGAGCTCAATATTAAATGCTTCACACAGTGCATTTAAACAGTATTAAATGTGGAAAAATGGTGGACAGGACTGAATTTGATCATAAAATGATTGTACTGGAAAATCTTTACATATTATTATAATTTAAATGTCTTTTTTTAATGTTTTTAATATGTTTTTTTAAAGAATGTATTTGATAACATTTCTAGTTAAATAACTCAAAATAATTTATAAAGGTTAAAATTAGCATGAATATATCTATTCATATTTTATTTGTCAAAACACAAACAAAAATGTAGATAGTGACCCCTTGTAAGTATCGACTAAAAATTTATCAGTAGTTTGTCTGGTCCTCTTGAGTCCTATAGCCAGAGATGAATGAGTAAAAATGGCATTGGAGTTCATTTCAGGGCACTCAGGACACCCTGAGGAGTGGTGTGTTGTATAACCTCTGCCATGCCCTGAATCTGTCTGGGCCCAAATGCTCCCTCACCCCTGGATGACAGCGGGTGTCTCCCCAGCATAGTCACTAATGGAACGGGTCTAAGAGACAGTGACATGAGCCACTATCTCTCAGGGTTGAGTGACCGGGCATGAGGCAGCCACTGCCAGTCTGTGTTTGCCCATGGGTGAGACTGGGTAAGAGTGCTGTGCCTGTCTGTGCCTTAATGACATAATATGTCTACTGAGGGCCACTGAAGCGGACAGGCACAGTCTGAAAACTCAAAAAGCATGTGCATGATTAATAATGTCAGAAACTTTCATTAGATTAATATTCTAAAATATCTAAAAGCTGGTTCAGCCCTAGAGCTGTGTTAAGTCGATATTTGCATTTGTTCTCTTTCAAACAAATCTGAAATCCTTTTAATGTATATATATATATATATATATATATATATATATACTTTACAAATAA
This sequence comes from Enteromius unitaeniatus, assembly GCA_032359435.1. Lineage (NCBI taxonomy): Eukaryota > Metazoa > Chordata > Actinopteri > Cypriniformes > Cyprinidae > Enteromius > Enteromius unitaeniatus. Next base: position 854,245 of record JAUMHI010000049.1, read on the forward strand.
AGTTAATAATAATTACATTTTATTTTTTTTATTTTTTATAATAATTACATTTAATTTTATTTAATTTAAATATTAAAGTTACTATTACAAAAAAAAATTCACTAATTAGTGAGTCCTGAGTCCTAGTGAGACGTTTTGAGTTCAGAATGTTACAGTATGTGTTCATATTCATGGATTCCTCATTATATGAACCATTTAACATCATCTGTGTGTCTGCGTGTGTGTTTGTATGTGTATGATCACAGTTGAACATACTGTACCACATTTGACTATGTCATAACTTGAAGAGTATCATGCATCTCTGGAGACTGTCTCTCTTTCTGAAGGGTCATCATCTGTGCTTTGTTCTCCATCAGCCCTTCTGTGTCTATATTATGCACACCTCATTCAGCTTTGGAAATCTAGGGCCTATTAACTACAGTTGTTCACTTTGACCTGCTTCTGAACAAGCCCTAAAACAAAAAAAATTATTTACGGTCCTCACAGAAAAATGGCAATCCATTTCACTTTCTTTATCAAGAACACAGATTTAATATAAACATGTAAAATAATCTATTTTTTAATTATTTGCTAATTGAATTTAATTATTAGTCATGAATTTACATATTATGTTATATGTTATGACATACTGCATATTAACTTAATTACATATTATATATAATTATATACAAAAAAGTTCTACATTATAACAATTAGAAAATAATCTATTATTAGCTTTTTCAATGTAATTTGATTTGGGCAGTAATGTACATAGCGTGTTATATTTATTATGGTTTATTTATATTTGAATATATATATATATATATATATTGTGACGGCCGCCGATCAGCGCCGCCCTGGCAATCGTCACGCAGCACCTGGAACGCATTTGCCCGGGC
>JAUMHI010000049.1:859497-874629 GCA_032359435.1 Enteromius unitaeniatus
CGCTGTATAGCGTTGTAAGTGAAACTCAGAGTGTAATTCTGTCGGGCTATAACTGAAGCTGAGAGGCTGCAGTTAGAAAGCCTGTAGTGACAATAAGTTTGATCTAACTCGCTTTTCCGGAAGGGAGTTTAGTCGGGCAATAAAGAGCTGTATAGAGCTGCAAGTGAAGCTCAGAGAGTAAGTCTGTCAGGCTATAACTGAATCTGAGAACTGCAGTTAGTGAGCCTATAATGACAATCAGTTCAGTCTGACTCGCTTCGCAGGAGGGAGTTCAGAGACAATAAAGCTCCGTTCAACGCTGTGATTGAGACTTCACAGAGAAGCGAAGACCAGCCTGCCGCCTCACATATCTCTGATAGAAACACCACTAGCCCAGGCCCAGGTAGAGGCAGTGAATCTAGTAGAATGACATTCTAACTCCCAGGGGACATTCCAGGCCCGCTGAAGAGTAAGTCAGTAAAATAGTGTTCACAACCCATTTTGCGAGCCTTTGCTTCGAGACCGGTAGCCCTTTGGAGTGGACACCGAAGCAGACAAACAGCTGGTCTGAAATCAGCTGAGCGCTCTATATAAGTTCTCAATGCCCTGACCGGGCAGAGAGGGTTGGAGTCCTGGCCTTCGGAGGGCGGCAAAGCCGCTAGAGAAACCACCTGAGCTCTGAATGGCGTAGAGAGTACTGTAGGTACGTGCCTCGGTTTCAGGATGACTTTCGAGTCATTTCGCCCAAACTCAAGGCATGCAGGGCGATTTATGTACAACACCACTGTCATACTGTCCGAGCAAACCAGAACGTCTGGTTAGAGCGCTGCGGCCATTCGCTCTGAGTCTATCACTGTTCCCAGAAAAACTATCTGTTGGCTGGGGGACAGCTTGCTCTTCGCGAAATTCACTCTGAGTCCCAGGTGATGCAAATGGCTGAGTAAAATATGTTTGTTCCCCTCCACTTCCACTTCCATCCGCAATCTGGCTAGAATGAGCCTATCGTCCAGATAATTCAGCACACGGATTCCCATCGCGTGTCGACTTCGGCTCTCAGCACTCGCGCGGCAGGGCTCGAGACCGAAGTGTGTATGATTTTGCTGAAGGGCCTTGCTTTTTCAGCAAACTGAAGGCTGTAGCCTTTTTCTATTATCCCCAAAACCCAGTCTGACACCCCGGGAATAGCGCGCCAGGCATTCAGGCGGAGTAATAAGGGTTTTATTATGTCTATAGTTATGCTGCTGTGTAGGGACTGATAACTCATGACATTTTGTGATTGTGCGAAACTGCTCTTTATGTGAGTTTGTGTGGCCGCCTTTAAAAAGGCGTGCTGCAAGGGCGCTTTTACAGGCCTTTTTTTCGCAGCGTTTCGAGGTTTCACCCGCCGCATGGCTTGCAACGCTTTCTGAGCTTCGGTGAAGCGCTCGGTGAAGCCCTCACCGGAGGGGCCAAACAGACCCGCTGGAGAGATGGGCGCATCCAAAAAAGAAGTCTTGTCTGAGTCCTTTATTTGGGTTGGGAAGCGGTGAGGAGCTTCACCTGGAATACCTGTAGTACCGCCATGGCGTCAGAGACAACCTTGGCGAGGACACGGAACAGTTCGGCATCCACGCTGGGCTTCATCGAGCTGGCTTCAGACGGAGCAGATGGGGCGGGGTCTTCCAAGCCCGACAGCTCATCCACTTCCGAAGCTGCTAAGGAAACGTCCTCCAGCAGCTCATCGTCCGACACACCGAAAGAAACCAAGTCACTCGCCGAAGCAGAGGGTCGGACTTCCTCAGAGAGGTAACGGACGGGTGAGAACTCTTCCTCACGAGGTGGTGAGACACATGGGGGCTGCGCAGGCGTGATGTCACCCATTTCAGAGCGCCGCTCTCGGCCCCGCTGTCGCTTGCGAGCAGGGGGAGCACGAGGGTTAGGCTCTCGTCCTGAAAAGGACGCGAGCCTGGCGCGAAGAGTGGCCATGCTTAGGTCCTCACAGATGGCGCAGTCTGGTCCAGCGAAGGCGGCTTCTGCGTGGTCCTTGCCCAGGCAGGTGACGCAGTTGCGATGTTCGTTGGCGGGTAGCAGTGGCGAACCACAAGTGGAGCAGCGGCGCATGGTGAGAAATCTGCTCTTTTTTTGTAATGCGGAATCAGGCCAATAGGCGGCAGGGGAGAAGTATTCCGGCTGCAGATTCCAAAAGGCTTCCAGTCAGGGACAGCAAAGAATCCGTCGCTGAAGGAGAATGATCTGAAGATGGCTGGCGGTCCCTTGCATTAAATAGACGAGGGACACGCCCCATCATGCCACAATGGCGCAGAGACATCACGCCATGGGGTGTGGTCGACGGCATTGGCCCGCTGTTCACGGGGCCTTGCCCATTGGTTAAAAATAGTCCCCAATACAGCGACCAATGACCGTGCAGTTTTAGTAAATAATAAAACTGTGTTTTAGAACAGGCTTCAGTTAGGGGGAAAAAGGAGTTTTCCCTACGCGTCTTAGCAGACGCAGTACGAGTGAAACATCAAAAGGGAACTATATTTCAATCTCTGTTTTAACTGTTTAACATTTAAAACTTTTACAATTGTACTGTATATCATTCTTGAAAAGTCAACTTTTGTTTTGTTTCTTCAAAGCTGCAGACCATAATCTTTTGGTAAAAAAAAAAAGATTATGTGTTTATAAAAAACATGTGACCAAAATTAAATAACTTTCCAGTTTTAAATGTGCATCTGATTACAGATAGCCAGGGATTACACAAGATTTGTTCTTTAAAGGAAGAATAATTTGCTTCTTGGATTAACAGAATTTCTTAATACGATATTTGAATGGTACGACAACTACAGATTTGCCTGTACAGAAATTCATACAATGTTGATGTTGTTAAGATTAATAATTAGATTTAACCATTGGTAACGCTATTTATTGTAATGCCTTTTTCTCAGTTGATTAGAACAAAAGTGGCAGACTTGTTCAGATGACAAAATCTGGTGAAAATTCATAATATCGGTCCGCGCTGAAGCTGTGCAGGTGCACAACCCACAACAAATGAAGATAATTGCACAAATAACTGCAATTGCAGGTTTTCAAACAGAGATGGCGACAATGGGCAAAACTTGCGGACTGCAGCTTTAAGACTGCAGAGAAATTTGAAATTTATTAAATTACTTTTCTATGACTCTGTCTGTGTCTCAGGCGGTGGTCATGTGCGCATTGAGAGTGTGAAGCTGGACTTCAGAGAAAAAGCTCATGCCAAGGTGGGCTCCCTGGAAAACGCCCACCATACGCCTGGAGGAGGTCATGTACAGGTGAGTGAACAAAAGCGCATGCTCCTAACCATCCCACATCGTAAATCAAGTTAAGTGACCACTTCCTGTTTCCTGCTTGTTAAGATCGAAAGCCATAAGATGATGTTCCGCGACGTGGCTAAAGCACGCGTGGATCACGGAGCAGAGATTGTGATTGAGGCACTCCGGCTGTCGGGCGGCACCTCCCCTCACCGGCACAGCCACATGTCTTCATCCGGAAGCATCAACATGCTGGAGTCGCCACAGCTGGCCACACTGGCCGAAGATGTGACCGCCGCCCTGGCCAAACAAGGCTTGTAAATCCCTTAAAACGTCTACAGTAGTCCCTTTCAGTGGTGTCACAGTTCACCGTTCCTCCCTCTGGTATTTATGGAACACTACAGATTCACTTCTCATATTCATACTTTTCTCTTCAACCAACAATATCGCAGAACCCTGTCGTGACTATCAGAAATGGAAAAAATTGTATTTGTTTTATTTTATTTTTGTTCATTTTAATGAATAATGACTTAGCTAGAGAGGTACCAGTGCTTTTTATTCCCCATGTTACATGTGACTTTTTATGGTTGTGTACAGACAGTGGCCTCAAAAGCTGGTTTAGGGTCATCGTCGGCTGTGTTGCGTAAAAGTCGGTCAATCTGAATTTTTTATAAACGGGAATGTGGCGCAACAAACTCATGCTGCACGTGTTATTTTGCCCATTCAGTGCATGGACTCTTCAACATCTCAACTGCGAGTCACGTACGATCAAACATTGTAAGGGAATATATTTATAAATATGCCAGCTCTTTGTCTCAACATCTAATGCTCAATCAAAAAAAGAAACGATTACTCCTTGGATAACTTATACCTGTACAATTGCAAAAAAAAAAACGAACAAAAAAAAAAACTAGATAGTATGACGAGCATGTATTCTAGAACACAAAAGAGGCTATTTTCTATTTCAAGGGATTTTAGTAAGTTATTTGCTGAAACATTGAATAAAATCAACGCATCATTTTTTGTAGATACTAGCGACGATGTTTAGCTTGTACATTATTTCGGATGAACGCACCCCTGCCTTCGCTGTCGTTAAGAAAACGTTGCTTCCGTGGATCTTTGTCGGTACACAATTTTAGCAGATTCGTGCTTCGATTTACACAAAATGATGATGTTACGGTTACGCAGAGACATTCAAGGGCTCCAGGTATACATGAATAATGTAAGATCTGCTCAAATTTGCTCAAAGTCTTGAAGTGTGAACCGTCCCACCAGTCGAGATGCGAACGGTTCTGTCCGAGCAAGATTTGTGGAGATGCGACCCTCATTTGATTCTTAAATGTAGAGAGCAGCTCCTTGGGACTTTGTCGGTGTGTTAGGCCCTGTGTTTGTTTCCTGATTCCTGCTTGGATGCTTAGTTTTCTTTGGAAAAAGAAAACTAAACACAGAAATCAAAACATTAAGAAGGATACTCACTCCGCTTGCATCTGTTTGAACACAGTACTCCAGTATATTTTTTCTCGTCATTTGTGGTTCTCCTCGGCCCCTTTCCCTCTAGAACAGCTGTCATTCGTAGGCTTCTGTGTTTTCTCGGCCCCTCTGAGCCTTACCCACCCTTTCCCTTATTCCCTCAGCTGCTGTAAATGTATTTAAAAGGTCACATAGATGTACGCAGTTTTTCTCCTGTTGGTATGATACGGATTATAAATGCCCTTAACAGTTATGACAATAAAAATACAGAAAATCAACCAAACACTAGTCTGATCTGTTTTTTTTTTTTGCGTTAAAATTTTGTGTTTGTGAAATGTGTAATGACTTGTGGTTGTTGCTTACTGACTCATTACAGACCACGTTACAGTACGCTGTAAGCTGTACGTAATAGTGATTTTAGAAAAGGTAAGTGAAAATCTGTTGCATGAATTAAACGATTTAGGACTAAAAATGCTCCTTAACTCTGGTAACTCATTTTAAACTTAATTGTCATCTAGAAACTTTTCATTATTAATAATTTGTTGCAGGCGTCATGTTTTGAACTTAGTGTTTACAGTTGTTTATAGATTTCTGTTGAAAGATTATGACTTTTATCTTTTCTTTAATAACAGTTTAAAAAATCTTTAATCTTCACGTTTTGTTTTATGGAAACCATTTGATATGATTGCAGTAATAATAAAATATAACACTAATAATTAAGTCATATTAAACATTTATGTATGTTTTAAACTAAATTACAAATGAAATATGAAAAATTAAATATGTTACTATACTATTATACTGTCAGACAAAAATTACATTAATAATATTTCTGTCTGTCTTAATTTTTTTGTTTTATCAAGCTTAAACCTTTAAGCTTCTCTTTTGTTGACAGATTTATAAACAGTCAATGGGTTGGCTTATATTGTTTTTTGAATGCACATCACAGGGCCATAGTGTAAAATGTTTGTACTTCTGACCAATTGACCCTATTTATTTTCTTGACACACATTTCTAGTCTTATTGCAAACATCTTTCCGTTCCTTTTTTTTCTATCCTAAATCCTCTTTCACTCTATGGTACAATACATTAAGTAAAATGAATAGTGAATATGGTTTCATGTTGCCTTTAAACTCCCTGCGCCTTGTGTGCTGAATAATAAAACATTAATCACAACAAGGCTGATACTTTGTGAAAAGTTTATTATGAGAATTGACAGAGGCAAAAAATAAATTAAGACTCTGGGGAAAGGGGAAGGAGGTTTTGCAGCCAGTCCATTGATGGCAGTATATTTAGCACCTTTGACTTTGCGATCCAGGCAGTGAGGGGTCAAGGGGGTGGTTTGTATTTTTTAGTAACTATGATGCCCCCCTACACCCCCACCCCTCACAGCCGTTCCGCTACGGAGAGGCTTGTCCTGGCACGAACAACACCAAGAAAATTAGCTGGAAAAAATATGAATGGCTTCCAAGAATGGACAAAAGAAATAGGAGTCAAGTGGAAACAAAAAATAGGAAACACAAATAACAAAATAACTGTTTATGACTAACATCTCGTGTCCCTTTCATCCATTTCTGAGTTGGTTTTGGAAACATTGTGTGGATGTCCTGACATCATGGAATCTGGAGAAACGCTTCAGTTTCCTCACAACTTCGACTTCTTACACAGACATGATGTGTTTGACGAAAGCTGTTCAGAATGGAGAGATCAAATAGGTTTAAAATTACAGTAAAACAAACAAAAACTGGGAATTCACAAAACATTTAGACGCCAAATTGTTGCAAATTAGGCGGAAGGTCTTCGTGAGAAGTTCAAATGTGTGTATAAATACGAAAAACGCAAATAATTATTAGTGCATGAGACCCATTGTCCATGAATTGCTCAATCGTTTAACTTTTCACTGTAGTTAGATAAAGGATTTTGACTGACCCTCATAGTTCACACAGCCATTTTCATCCTCTTGGCCTTGCATGAGAGCATCGATCTCAGCTTCAGACATTTTCTCACCTGTAGAAAAAGACAGGAAATTAGGTTGGTCAAGTCATTAAAAATACTGATGCATGTCAGTGCATCAAATGCATTTACATTTAGCAGACCTTTTTATCCAAAGCAACTTGCATTGCTTTTAAATTACAGCTTTAGCTTTCATCAGCTCTTGCAAACCCATGCTCTACTATTTGAGCCACAGGAAAGCATTTAAACTCTAATATTGTTTATCTGACCAGACCTATTATTTATTCTTATGTATCAAAGAGCTGCTTGTGAGCAGTTATTTTACTGTGATATTTTTGAACAGACAAAGTCTTTACTTATTTGTAATAAAATCATTTCTAGCATGAAAAAATGAGGTATGTTGAAAGACACATAACAAATAGTGAATAAACCTCCTAATTCTGTCAAGAATGTCTAAAATTGTTTAGAAATCGCTAGAGGTAATTTTGCCCAAATGTTTTATGATATTAAAGGTTCTCAGCTACACCGACAAATGGTAACATCTGAACATCTGAAATTAATTTAAACCAGGAAATTTAACCATAATGATATATAAATATAATTAGAATGCAGAGACTTTCCTTTCACATTCAGCTCATTCAATGTTTCTTGTTAAAAAGAAAAAGAAAAAGATTGATGGATGGTGTGGGTCACGTGTTGTTTTCAATTAATCCACTTCCAATAAATATACTGATATGGTACTGCAGTGGTAATGTAATCAGTTCATTTTGGCCACTTACCAAGTGTTGACAAGACGATACGCAGCTCAGCACCCATTACTGTTCCGTTGCCCTCCTTATCGAATACACGCAGACCCTCAACGTAGTCATCGAATGTTGCCTTGTTTGGGCTGTTGACCACAAACTGCAGCATGGGCAGGAAACCCTCAAAGTCGACTCTCTTGTTTGCCATGTCTGTAAACGGGGTCAAAAGTGAAGAGAGGGGTCACAGAGAGCAGATGTAGTGAAACAAGGCACTGCAAGCACCTGTCACCAATTACAGGTAAAGAAGCAGGAATCTGAAAAATGTAATGGTGAAACTGGCTAGAGGTACTTTTGGAGTGGCTAATTCAAAAAAACACTTACCATCAGCGGTGGGGTTGCCCAGGATCTTTGTAACCTCTTTGTTGGTTGGGTTCTGTCCCAGAGCACGCATGATATCTGCAATCTGGTTGTAGGCTACTTTGCTGTCACCAACTCTGTCAAAAAGTCCGAAGGCCTCCCTGTAGTCTGGAATTTGTGGTGAGATTATTTTACTCGAAGATGAAGTGTGTCATTTCTGTGCACTATAGTTTTAAACAGGTTTCCTGAACACATCCATCTCTGCCATTGGTTGATCAAACCAATAATCCCACCCACAGGGACAATAACAGTCCTTTAATATACAAGCTGCTATTACTTATCATATTATTATTAGCCTGTTTACTGCAATTTTGTTATTTTATTTTATTGGTTCATTCATTTTTATATTCATTATTTTCATTATAAATGTAATATTTCCTTGAAACCTAGCTTTTTAATATATTTTATTGTATTTCATTTCACAAGTTAACTAAAAAAATAATCAATAGCATCTTTTAAATTGTTTTAGTTTATATTATTTAGTTAATTATAATAACCCTGTTGGGAATCAACATATATTAAAAAAATACCTTTTTGAGGCAATATGAATGTATAATTTTAATTCCGCCCCAACAACATAAAAACTGGTTTTATCTAAATCTGTATATCTGTAAATCTTTATATATGACCATTTAAAAAAAAAGTTACATACTGTAGTAGTTATCCAACCCCCACTCCCACCACCCACCACTTTTATACACATTTTTATTTAGATCTCTCAAATAACCAGGTATTTAAAAAATACCAGTTTTCCTTGTGAATCTTTACCTATCAATCTTATAAAAATCTGCAAATTTCAGATCAACTGTTAAAAGATTAATAGCTTTATCTGATTTCCACACAAAGTCAGCTGCCACCAAAGACGTGACAGGGGTGGGGGGAGATATTCAAAGAGTCGTCTTGGAATTGATATGCTCTCCCAAGAATATACCTCCCTCCATATAAAGGCAGTACCATGTGAGGCCAGAATGCTGACTACAGTGTAACTCACACCCAAGCTGCTGAAATCTCCCTTCACTGGGCAACGAACACATTTTTCCACGTAAGACACAGAACTGGACAATGGTGCGAATTAACTGTGAAGTTGAATGGAACTGCCTGACCTTTGTTCCACAATGGAAGTAAATCTCAGAGCTCTTTGGGAATTGGGAAGTCACTTCAAACCACTTAAAATGTTCTACGCTTTTAAAATAATATTGCTGGTGCCATTAACTTCCTACCTAGAGGCAGATTATAATTAGTTAGGATATTTAATAACTAATTTTTTCCTATTCTATTCTTCATGGTTTTAAGCACTGCATCCCATATAAACTCAATACATATTTGTGAGCAAGGGTCACGAAACCTATAAAAAAAATAATCTCACCTTCCATCTGGTCCTGGCTGAAATCGACCTGCAGGAAAACAGAGGAACTTTTTATTCTGTCCCATAAGTGAAAGATAATATAATATATTACCAGATCAGTGTGTTATGCAAATTCAAACACATAGTTCAAAATTGAATGACGCCTCTATTTGAATCTGCTTTATATTATGTAGTGTTGTTAATGTAAGGCAAATAATATATACTAACAATGGCAAATATTATTTTTATAAAATGATAATCAGTAATGCAAATGAATTTTCCACAACATAAAACATGGTGACTATGTGCATGGCCTGGAGATGCTGAAGAATTTTCAGGACCTGAGAAAATCCATCACATCACTAACAGCGTTATGACAGATGAGTCATTCACAAACAGCTGCTTTAATAGAAAACCTAAGAGTGAGAGCCCCAGATCTTGGCATGCTTAATTTAGTCCCTCAGCTGCTTACAGAACAGTAAGGAGTTCCATGTTTGGCTAGGTGAACCTACTCCACATTTGGCTATCTGGGCCAATCAGAAAAGGGGTGTTATGTTTGATTGTAGTTATGCAGAGAAAAAGCAAACAAACAGAACTATCCGTGGTGCTGAATCATCCACCAATAATAGATATTTTCTCCAGTCATAAGGCCAAGAACAAGCTTAGGGAACTGCGTTTAATGATTTAACTAATTACCCGATTTAATATGCTTAACAAATCATTAGGTTATGTACATTCAGATATATGGCTCAAACGTTTATGACAGCTCCATTTGAATCTGCCCTTAGTGCCCTTATGTAAAACACATTATGAAAGCAATTAGCAACGCAACCTAAATGCAGGAATTTTCATAAATAACAGTACAGCTAATAACAGAAGACTTTTTGCATCATTAAATGCAAATTCATGTAATAGGCTACCTGTTATGTAACCTAAATAATAACAATACATTATTTAGCTATAGTTGAAATCATGTATTAACCAACCAGCATTCTGGACTTAAATTATACTTTTTTTTTTTAACTTTTTTTCTTATTCTAGTTTAGCAAAAACTAAACGCAAGTATATTAATCATTTAATTAATTAACTTTAAAGCCTGAGTAACAAAAATGCATCAATGAACCTTCACTGCTCATCTATCGGTTTGATGTCATGCCGTTACCTTCACACCGGACAGATCTACTGCTGCTGGTTTAGGTGGGGCCTCGGGCTCGGGAGCGGGAGCGGGGGCAGGTGCGGGCTCTGCTTTCTTGGCAGGCTCGGGCTTCTTAGCGTCCTTCTTAGGTGCCATTTTTTAGTCTATTTGTCCGCCGGGAGGGAAGTCAACACAGGGAGTGGACCACAGCTTGGAGGATACTCAACATTCTCAATGTAAGTATAGATGTTTATATACGCGTATAATTTACTTCAGAGTTGATGTCAGACTGACACACGCGCGGATTGGGTGCTTGGTCACGGAGGGGAGGAGTCGAGCGCCCCAAATGGAGAAATGGGCGAAGCGCGGGGACAGCCAGGGGTCGTAAATTTCATTTCAACTTCAGGGGGGACACAGCAACCCGGGAGTCGAGATGTAACGCGGGCGCCATGTCCTCGGAGATAAATACGCCTCTTTAGACGAGGTGAAAGTGCAACTTTTGCAGTTTCCTTTAGCATCATCAACAGGCGAAAGTTTGACTAAACAAACAGAAATGTCCCTGACAAAAAAAGTCAATTTCCTGCTGTCAACAGAGATGAATAAAGCACAGCTCACACAAAAATCACTTTTAGTAGCCTTTATTATTATTATAATAATTATTTCATTTAACTATTACATAAATGATTATTCCTCGTCACTTTAAATCACTCATTACATGTGTTTTTAAGCGAGTTCGGTTACCTGTTACAACATGAAGCACTTTTGAAGTTATTTGACTAAAACATTTGTAGCTAGTGTAACTTGGTGTACACCAAGATTAATAATGGCAACATGCTTACAATAATGTTTCAAATAATAGGAAATGCCAGCAGCTGATGACTATAAATACCAGGACAGGTGTCAAGAATGTGACCACTTTCCTCAAAATAAATGAAAGCCTCATGGTATGTTGTCACTACAGTGAAAATAATGTGACAAAAAACCAAACAAGGAAGTTGTCTGCAAAGCAATGCTCCTCTAAATGAAAGGGGTAAATCCATTGCATGGGTGTGTCCAGATCACGTTTTAATCTATGATTTCTGAAAGTGATTCTAATTACATTATTAAAAAATTACATTTAAGGTAAAAATTAAATTTAAATAAAAAATGTATTCACTTAATGCAAACTGTTCATCAGACCTCTTCATGCTCAAAGCCCAGGGGTTTTCTCAGATCGTCAGAGAGAGATGTCATAGAAGAGTGGGGCTCTTCCAGCATCCAAATTTCCATCATCGTGTTATACATGGAAGTGTGTGAGCAAAGTGCAGACAGTTTGAGAAATGATACTGAGAGCCAGAGAGAAATCAAACTGTGACGTGAATGAAAGCTGATAGTGACAATGAGTGAGCAAACGTCTTTGTTCATCGCAGCCTGGACTCTTGGGAAAGGGAGTTAGTGGAGTCTGGAAGTCTTAAGGAGGCCTCAGCTGCTGATGCCCATTACCCCGCAAAGCGCACAGAGTGAGTTTTTCCCCCTCTCTCTCATCTAAATATGTCTTGCAGGCCCTTTTCCCCACCCCCAGAGGTGGGCCAGTAATGTAGAGCCTGGAGATATTCATTCACCCTTCTCAACCCCCTGCTTTCCCTTTAAACCCACTTTCTTTGACCCTCTTTCAGTTGTGGTCCCCCAGCTGTCATCAGGGCTCACCCCTGCCATCTAGAAGCACCTTCTCTTAAAACCTGCCCCCATCCACCTGCCTACCAGAACCAACAACCCCCTCTCCAGCTCTTAATGATTTTAGCAGCTAATTCACTTTTAGCCTACTTGGTTATTTGGTATGGTTTTTGGGATGGGGAGGAGTCATTAAGTTTGATGGAAGACGCAAGTAGCTTTTTTAAAGTAACATGGCCAACACTGGTGACGACCAAAACTGTTTAGTCTCCAAAGAAAGAACACGAGGCTGAGTAAATAATGACATCATATTAAATTGAAGGAGGGGGGTGATTTTATTATCACTTTAATATTTAAATGTATTAACTGAAGCATAGTAAAATGAAACATCATACTGTAAACCAATCATATAAACACCTGTGCCTGTTTTACGTCATTCAATCATATGTTTTCAGTGAAGATGTATCATGTGATCTGCACAAGAATATCCTGTTTTCCACAGCAACCCGAGTGGGCTTTCCAAACATAAGTGAAGCCTCAATTTAAAACTCCTTTAACATAAACATGAAACTCCAACTCAAATATGAAAACATCCTCTTCTGACTCTCCTCCAACTTCACAAGCTATGCTAACGAGGTAAGCAAGCTTACGCTGTCATACAGTTAAAGGCCTGCATGGTGTCATGTCAAAGTATTAATTTAGTATCTTTTTAAGAGTGCAACAGGGAAGACGGGCCAACCATGGAGGAGGAGACAGGCACTCCAAGGAGAGGTGAAAAGGTCTTGCGATGAAACTTCTCCATGTGTGGCTGAGGAAATTACAACATTTTTCTTTGATAGCATATGTTTTCTAGCATGCTACCTATTTTGTTTGTCAAAATTTCAGTTAAACTTAACACATCATTGTTTTTTAAAAGTTATAACTATGACTAAAACGTCACATAAAGTGAAAGTGATTAGTGCAGAGCGTCTAAATATATTGTAAAACTATTTGAGGCATTAGTCACTGGTGTCTTATAACATTAAGAGACACATATATTTGTCACTGTTTTCGAGAACATCTTTAGTTGTTTTCAACCAGTGTGTTTCTTCTCACAGGTCACCTATCTCATAGATCTAGAGACATTGTAAATAGAATTTATTTAAACTATAAATAATAAACATATAAATAATACACATTATGAAATCTGTATACCCACAATTTGCAGGTAAACAAAACCAAACAAAACTAAATGCATCTTGTATTTGTCAAAATGTATTCATTTAATGCAAACTGTTCATTAGACCTCTTCATGCTCAAAGCCCAGGGGTTTTCTTTTTTTTTTTCTTAAAACGTTTTCTTAAATTTTGCATATAAAAGTAGTGTGAATAGTGTATTTACATTAATATATGACTCAAAAATTAAAGAGATCTTAAAGAACAAACTGTGTTCTTATGAAAGTGACATGGTGCTGCAGTCTTAAGAATAGAGCAGGAAGTGAGTGGCGTTATTTTCAGATAACCTTAAGGCAGAACAACAGAAGCATTCTGACTTGGAGGTCATTCTGCATAGTTCAGACCTCAGTGATTCTGATGTGAGCCCCCCATAACTAACAGTGCCACTCACCCTCCTGAACTCCTTACTAATTCCATAAGGAATGGGATTGTAACTTAGCCCTTGGACAGATGGGCTCTATTTATAGGCCTTCCTGAAGAGGTGCAAAGTTTTCTTGGGATCTCTCTGAGGGGGGGCCACAACTCCTTAAGGAGGTTGATTCAGCGTCACCTGCCTGTCCCTTAAAGCTGTCTCAGACAGATTATAAAGGGTATGGCTAAACAAAGCAGCACACAGCCTTGGAAAGTGACTGTAACTCCCAGCGAGGGTCTCCAAGCAGCACTTACTGTTAAAGAATACCTATTATAGTTCTTTGAAATTGCTGGCCATGAATACACATCATGAAAGAGGCTTGCCCATCACTCCTGGTTCATGTATTGAGATGGAATTAAATACAAAGTAATCGTTTTCATACCCTGGAGACTGCTAGAAGGTTCCAGTGAGGCATTGGGATGAGGATAAACTCTTGATTAAAAAAAAAAACTTTGTCAGGCCGTAAATCTATCTAATTAATAAATAAATGCTATTTATTTATCTAGTTTCGGAAAAAGATTTTTGAAAGTCATTTGTTTTTTCCTTTTTTTTCCTTTTTCTTTTTCTGTTGTTATCCAAAGAAGAGAGGCATGCCTAATGGGCATTTACATAGTGACCAACATGGCCACGGTTATTTTCAGACTGTTGTATATGGCTGGGGATCTTTGAAAACAACAAATGGAATCCCAGCCAAAATCCAGAAGGAGAAACTCACCGTATTTGTTAAGACACCAGTAGAGTGTGATGATCCAGAGCTGAGCTGTATTAAAAAGCCATGCATTTCTGAAGCACCCCCCTACCCTCTAATCACTTTGTAATTTTCCGTCTTATTATGCCAGCAGGCTCTTAGAATAGAAAAAGAGCACAGAAGAATTGCAGACAGGGATGTTCTGTCCATTTAGTTTCTTATACTCTAGACACTGGGATCATATTGCAGGAGAATTAGTTAATGTAAACATGATCATTTGATCCCATAACATATGGCTTTTTAAGATACATAACACTGATAGAAGCGCAATGCCTCAGTTAATGCACTGTGCTATATTACTGTACATGCAATTTATGTTTACTATTTAAATTAAGCAGAACTTAATTATAATACCTTATCATACCATCACATTAGATTTGTCTCAAGGAATCTTAACAGAAGATGCATTTTATAGGATGACAACTAGAGGGCAGTGGACAGTATGAAAAACATGCTGCCTTGGCAACTAGCTGTTTTTTGTTTTTAATATATGCTTTATGTTAATATTAATTTTATTTTAATACATTTGTTTTTTATGGATTTTGTTGAAATTTGGTTAAGCACAATCACTGCCTCGAGGCCTGATCACAGGGCCGTGCAGAGACGTTTAAAGGGGCGGGTGCTCAAAGTTAAGGGGCAGATAGAACAGGCTGAATAACAACAACTCACGAATCTAATATGGAATTACATCATACTATAAGACTGTCATCAGGTGGAGACAATGCAAAGCAAATGTAGCCTATGTTTTACCTGATGGCGTACAATGTTGCTGTTGAGGGATTACTGCTGCTCCTGCT
>JAUMHI010000049.1:883865-908584 GCA_032359435.1 Enteromius unitaeniatus
TTATTACTTTGGAGCGGTTATTATTTGAAAAGAACGAACCTGCAAATGTCTCAACTGACCAATCAGAATCAAGCATTTCAGAGAGCCGTGTAATAATGTTTGATATATAGTTTAAATATTTTATATACACTATAAATATTTTTTTTGTATTTGTTTTCCCCACAAAGGCCAAATATTTTAGTCCCACTATATATAAGCATCCATAGTACCTGTGTACTTGCACTGTAACTAGATGTGTTTATACATACATTTTATATTAAATAGACAATTTCTATTGATTTACCATGTAATCACTTTGTAATATAAACATATAAATTGCGGTTGGTGTCCAGAATGTTACACTAATGTTATAATAAGTGGACTGTTACCATGCAAGTATTATAGTAGTGCACTAACTCCTCCAACTCCTTCCACTTTATACATATCCCTAAACCTGCCCATCTCCACCGCCTGGATCAACCCATCTTCCAATTTGTCTTATACTGATGTTACAAAATGTAGTTATATAATTCCTCTTACATGAGTACTTAGTCAAGTAAAAAAAATTTTGTTAACAATGTTCTTTTACACATTTGTACTTACACACACACACACACACACCATTCTGAGGGTTGTTACATGTGTGTAGAAACATTAGAGCTGTACCTACTACTTACACTGTGGTTACATATGTACATACATTACATCACTATGTAAGTATACTGGTATTAGGGACCATTAATATAAAGTGGGACCCATATTTTTAAATATTATTTTGTAAAAAAAAAAAAGAAGCTTTTAAAGAAGCTGTCGGGTCCAATAGAATTTTTAAGTGCTTCATCCATCAATAACCCGCATTTTTGTAGCTTAAAGTCTCAATAAATGCTCTTTTTTTCACTGGGTATGAAGTTGAGATCTGAAGGCTAAGGTATGTATTCACACTCTTTTATCTCTAGAAGATCAAGGAAAATTTGATTCCTCTTGATATGGCTGCTTTCGTGATGGTTTGGCATGATGAAAGTGGGTTAGGTCCAATCACTTGTGCTCTGTTCTGTTACAGGCCTTGGCCATGAGCAGCCAGATCCTGGTGGAAAAGTCCCTGCTGGGCTGGAAGGAAGTGGAATATGAGGTGGTTAGAGATGTTGCTGATAACTGTGTCACTGTCTGCAATATGGAGAACTTTGACCCTCTGGGCATCCATACAGGTAGCATACTATCTATGTAGAACATAATCTTGCTTGCAGGTTGGTGGTGTTATGCTCTGAGTTTATTTTAATTCATTTTGATGAATACTAAATCTGTTTTCTGAGAGTGAGATGAATTAATGCACATTTAGTCTAGAACTACACTGTATTCACACACTGCACACAATGCCTCTGTATTTCTGATTTCTCCCAACATGATGTCTGGAGACTTAGTCAATAAATAAGTAAACAAAGTTTACAAAATCTTAAGTCTAAAATTAAAAGTAATGCATTAATTTACTAGTTATTTGGAAAAAGTAATATTAATACGGAACTCTTGTTACATTACTTGTAATGCATTACCCCATATGAAATATATTTTTAAATTTAGGTCTTTAATAAAATCATAGTATATTAATATAACCTATTATAAGGTTAGATTGTTAAATGGAATTAATTTTTCATTCTGAAAACTTCAGTGATATTAATAATAAAAAAAAAGAAAGAAAAAAGAATTCTTTAAAAAATGTTGATCAGGGTGTAAAGAAAGCATTTTATTACTTTTTACCTCAACGTTGCATTAAGTTGCTTGTTTTAATGCAGCCATAAATCAAAACTGTTGTTGTGAATGATTTTTTTTTTTTTATTAAAAATTAAATCAAAAATTATATTTTTTTTATAAATGTACATGTGTGTTAAACTACATTTTCAAAAGGTGTCTCCTTTTCTTCGTCTTTGACATTAATCCCTGCATACACACATCCACATTCATAACCCACAGTGCAATGTGAATTTAAACGCCAGTCACATCGCATAAGGACATGCATTGTTAAATCCTCAAGAGCTTCGGTTAATAGCCCTCGTTGGTCTTCCCAAAGGTGACTCCATCGTGGTTGCACCCAGCCAGACTCTGTCCAATGAGGAATACCACATGCTGAGAGAGACCGCTATTAAAGTAGTGCGTCATCTGGGTATTGTGGGAGAGTGCAATATCCAGTATGCCCTGCATCCGTCCTCTCTGGAGTACTGTATCATTGAGGTGAACGCCCGCCTCTCCAGAAGCTCAGCACTGGCGTCCAAAGCCACAGGGTGAGATCATAATATGTCAGTAATTTTGAAGCATTGTATATAGGCATGCAAGCATTATGGCTGCTTAGTTAAGTTTTTAGGCACTTCACTGCTTTGTATTTGAGTGTATTTAATGCTGTATCGAAATAGGAGTAAATTCTTTGGCTTGGTTAGAATTTTACCTTTAAAACAGACGTTTCTCTTTGATCAGCTAAAGGTGTCAGTTTCACACCATCATTGGTTTTGCGTTTTTCATCACAAAAATATTGAGAACTGACTGCAGCCAAAGTTCTGTGTATGTTGAGAGCCAGACTCTAAAAACACCCACCCACCACTCTGTCTGTTCAGTGTGAAATGAATCCATATCCTTTGAAAGAATTGATGCCACACGCTCTGTAAGAAGACAAACAAATTGTGTGGAATAAACAGAACAGATTTTGTTGTCTTATAAAAAGATCAGTGCGAAGAGGCAAAAATAGTTTTAATACCTTGTGGGGAAATTATTGTTTTTTTGTTTTGTTTTGTTTTTTTAATCATTATAGAGGGATTTTATGGAATGCATTGTTCTTTAAACTGTGCTAAGGGCAATTTATTAATCTTTTCGAAATTAGGAAAATGTAAGAAATTCTACATAAGTTAATTCATTTAGATACTAAGATTGTTATTTTTTCATATTTTTAGAAGTGTATTCAATTATTGAGGAAAAATACATGTAGTCACAAATGAGATAAATGGTTGGCATAAGACAGTAGAGGTTATAAATGGATAATATAATTGTTGAGATCTTTCTGAAACTCAGGAGGAGACACATGTAGGTTGCAGTTACTATTGTTCTTTTTTAAAAATCTTTGTTCATCATAACATTTCTGACTATTTCTCACTAGGTATCCACTAGCATTTGTAGCTGCTAAACTAGCACTTGGCATCCCATTGCCAGACATAAAGAACGCAGTGTCAGAGCAGACCACGGCCTGTTTTGAGCCCAGTTTGGATTATATTGTCACCAAAATACCACGTTGGGATCTGGATCGCTTCCACGGGATGTCTCGGGAGATCGGCAGTGCCATGAAAAGTGTTGGTGAGGTACGAGTTGCCATGGCGACCGAACACTGGCGCTTTCTAACACAGATTAAAAACTAATCCAGAAGCAAATTATGATTTTGATTCTTCGTTGCCAATTTTATTTTTAGTCTGTATCGCAATTAAATCAGTGCTGTTGATTAACAGCAATAGACTCTTTCCTCTATTTTCCTTCGCTCACAGGTCATGGCAGTTGGCCGAACCTTTGAGGAGAGCATCCAGAAAGCTTTGCGTATGTGCCACCCCTCAGTGGACGGCTTTGTACCGTGTCTGCCTCTGAAAAGAGCCTGGTCAGAGCAGAGAGACCTTCAGCAAGAGCTCTCCCTGCCTTCAAGTACTCGTATTTTCTCCCTCGCCCAGGTGTCTGACCCAGAGCATTCAGAGAAGTGCATTAGAGTCTAGGTGATAGATTCTGATTGTGTTCGAATCAATATACAGCCATGTTTTATTCAGGCTCATGATTTATGAATCAATGAGACAGCAGTTTTTATTTGTCCTGACCCTTTGTGTTCAGGTAAGACAGTGTATATGCTTTTATCTTTTATTCAGCAACAATGCATTTAATTAATTAGAATTGCTGTAAAAATATCTATAAATGCTGTTATTGGAAAAAATGTTTCATGGAAAATGTACAAGTAATAGTAGATTAATATTCTGCTTGACCATTACAGAAATAAATTATATTTGAAAGTATATTAAAATTAGATGATTTGAAATGTAATGATGTAATAGTACTTCAAAATATTACTGTTTTAGCCTTGGTGAGCATAGGAAACATTAAAAATACTTTAAAAAGACATACATTTTTTTTGACCTAACACTATTGAAAGGTTTATATAATTAATGTATCTTGTGTCCTGTATTAGCTAAACTTATTATTACTATTAATAATCGCAAATTATTGCATTATTGCAAAATAACCCCTCCATATCTCTTGGGCATTCATTAAAAATGAAAATGACCTGTCTGCCTAGAGAGAAAACAGCCTACTTTTCATCAAAAATTGTGTCATGCGAGTGTCAAATGAACAGGTTGATGTTGGCAGATTTATTAAGGAATAATAGGGCAAATCCTATCAAGACATGAGACATCAATAACTCTCAAGGTTGGTCTCGCTTGTAGTACTGGAGTTTGATGTTAGTCTCCAGGCACATCATTTCATTCAGAGCAGGTTATGCCTCCTATTAAGCAGACAGGCTATTAAGTGCTGTGTCCTGATTGGCCAGGAGCCCCATACCCCCCCACAGCACTACGGCAACAGCCAGTTACAGCTCATTGGGCTCTGCTCTGTATTCAAGGGACACCACAGGCTAACAGCCAACAATCAAGAGCCATTATTTCTCATTTAACAATGACCCAACAATTTCTTGTAGATCACAATCATTTATTAGAAAAGCCTGTTTATGTTCATGCCATTTATAGTATCGTATGCTGATTTGAGGCATTATGTTGATTGTTTTGTTTCTCAAGGCCCTTCACAGTGGTGTGACCGTTGATCAAATCCATGACCTCACTGCCATAGACAAATGGTTCCTACACAAACTGAAGCACATTACTGCGATGGAGCAGCTCCTGGGTCAGCATAACAGGTGAGAGAGTAACTATTACATTCAGACACTCATAGCTGATATTAAAGGAAACATTTTAACCAAAAATGAAAATTACCCCAGAATTTACACACCCTAAGCCCCTTAGGTGTATGTAGCTTTCTTCTTTCAGACGAACACAGTCAGAGTTTTAAAAAATGTATCCTGGCTCTTCCAAACTTGATAATGCTGGCGGATGGTGGACAATATTTTGAGTCTCCATAAATCGTATATTACCATCATAATAATGGGGGCGGTTTTTGGATACCTAAGATGGCTTTTGGATTTTCATTCTTCAATACACACCACCTGACCATCAAGCTTTGATAGACTAAGTACAAGGCAGCAAAATTAAGAAGTTAATTACCACTTTTTGCTGTATTCTTTTTTTTAACATTATTTGAGAGAACTTGTATGTATTGTGTGTACAAAGGGGTGAATATCATATTACTTGTCAAGGTCATGTCCCTATTATTTATTTAATTTTAATGCATTTAATTTCATTGCATTGCATTGCAGTCATCGTCATTAGTGTAATGCTTAGATTGATTAAATTACTGTGAAATAAATAAATGATTAAATTGATTCTTTCTATAGGTATTAAATTGAAATTGTGATTGTGATTGTGATTGAAAGTATTCATTGGTATTGCTTGAAAAACTTAAAAAAATGCTGTATTACAAATGAAATAAAAATGTCTGTCTAGATGCATTATATGAGAATTTGGGATAAAAAATAGGTATAAAATAATGCTGCAATTCAAATTATCTTAAAGGAACCATATGTAAGAAATGTATTGTAATAATCATAAAATGTCTCTGTTATGTTCAACAGGCATTAAGAAAAGTACTCATATCGCTGACAGTAGTAGTACAGCCTGGATATTCTTGTTTAAAAAGCGCAGTTGAAGCCCTCAACTGATGTTAATGTTGTCATGTTTTGTTTTGGCCTGAAGCGCCACCCTCCATCTATCTCCCAGTCACGAAGTCAGTAGTGTTTCAGGCATCCAGGTTGCCTGATCTTCATTAAGTGATGTGGCTGCAGCAGCTACTAAAAAAAGTCTAACATTTCGAATACGAAACCTAAAAGACCTCGCTATGAATCCGAAATACGGCCTGACAAAGTGCTAAATAAAACAAGGGTTTGCATTGGAGAAGCATTTGAACGATGGAGATGGATAAAAGCAGAGAAGAACTTGAAAACAGACGCCAATGTTGCAATTTTTCTCCTGGACAGGAAAGATTCATAATTTACTTTCAAATATTAACTACAGTCAAACAAAGTTGTGCATGTTTGTGCATAGTAACGTTAGCGCATACGGACGAGGTGGGTCATCGAATTGAAAATGTAATAAACTGGGAAATTAAAACAGTGACTCGTCATTCCTGGATCCTGCAGCTTATCTGGCAACCTCTAGTCAACGTGGAGGAGAGACACCGCTCAACAGTGTTTTGAAAGTGATTGCAGTACCAGTTTTGGCCATTTCTTACATACGGTTTCTTTAATGGTTCTAGAAATATCAAAATATCATACAATACCATTGTGTAACTTTATGCCTTACAATACAGGATCTCGATTCTGATTGGTTAGGTGCAATTCAGGTGCGGTCATAGATTTTTGTTTAATGGCCACTGAAGTGCATAATTAACTGGTTGTTCCTGACAACCAATTTCCAGTACTTTGTCTACTTCTCAGGTTCACTCAATCAATATTCTGATAAAGTTTTATAAAAACCCAAATAAAACATGTTGTCACGTCATGCTATTTCTTTCTTCATCAATTCAAGAGCTTATCTTCATTTTGTTTCTTCAAAACGTAGCATATACCTTCACATTTTATGTGGTTTAAATGCAGCCTACTCAGGCTCTGAACTTGAGTAACTTTGGTCTAACCTGAGGTTGAGCTTGTTCTGTTGTTCAGGACTAATCCAATATTGAACCTTCAGGTTTTTAGTTACCACCATGATATTTAAATAGACTACATTCAGGTGTGCTGACCTCTTTAAGGTCTCATGCATTAAGGAATGCAGTCTCACATTTGGTGCGTGGGATAGTGAAGACTGGTTGTCTCTGTCCATTTCGACTGACACTTTACTCACACTCCTGCTGGTTTTAATTCTCTTTACTTTGTTAAGAGTCAGATTTAAACCTGGACCAGTATATACAATGAGGACTTTCTGTATACGTTCTTTTGAAAAGGTATTAAAGAGATTTTAGAGCATTTTTTTTCATGAGAATAGATCAAAGAGTTTTAATCACCTGAATTGTTTTATGTCTATACAGAGCTTATAAAACATGAATGTTAAGAAAGAAAAATCCAAAGTTTTGATTCCAGTTCTCTTTGATCTTTGTTCAAATGTTGTATTGATTTAAAAATAAATATTAAGCATCTTTAGCTGGGATTTCTTTTCCCTTTTTTGAGATTTTTTCCCTTCTATGTACACTGAAGCTTGAACTTTCAGATGATCAAAGGTCCACAGTTTGCTACTTATCCTAAAAACATTTTTCCTCTAATGATTTTTCATGTATTTACTAAAAAAATAAATAAATAAAAATAAAAACCAGCTTAGATGCTATGTAACCAAGCAGTACATATAAATAAATAGTCAATATTCTGCAATGCTCATTCTGTATGTCTCTATGAGTTTGACTTAATCCATTTTCCGCCCTCAGCGCCACAGTGCCGAGAGAGCTACTTCTGAAGGCCAAGATGGATGGTTTCTCAGACAGACAGGTTGGCCAGGCTCTGAACATGTCAGAGGAAGAAGCTCGAGTGCTCAGGCTCAACCAGAACATAAAACCTTGGGTCAAACAGGTTTGAACCAATTGCAAAAAATATCTGTTTATGATTATAATGGCCTTTGCTTTATGAAAAATGTTTTGTGCTTACTTTCAGATAGATACACTTGCTGCTGAATACCCTGCAGCCACCAATTATTTGTATTGCACTTACCATGGTCAGGTAAACCACTCTGTCCAATCTTTATGCAGGGTCTTTGATGGTTGAAGCATTGTGCATTTTGTCCAGTTCCCTGTCTAGACTTTTCTAGATAATATTAGTATACAATTAGAGTACCTAAATGCAATAAATTTTTTAATAAATAAACATGTAACTTTAAAAGGAAAAAATAGGATTTAAAAAAACGAAAACAGAATAAAACATTTTTTAATTCAGTAAGATAATTGGAGATTGTGGTATAAATAAAAAAAAAAAATCTGTAAATAAAATAATTTTAATAAATAAATAATTATAATTATAGTATTAATAAATTAATAAATTTTGAAATGCATTGTGGAAGTTACACTTCATTATGAAGATTAAGGCTTGTGGTATATGTGTGAGGATGAACCCATTTTTTTTGTCGTTCTAACAGGAGCATGACTTAGATTTTAAGGATCATGGTATCATGATTGTGGGTTGTGGTCCGTATCACATTGGTGAGTTAAATTTTTTTTTTTACCTAATCATCCTCAGATTTTTATTTCATAACCCATTCATGTATTTTCTTCATTAGTTTTAATGAGCAATTAGTGAAAGAGTGGGTCAGGGCAACGTTTCGCTCTACTCCCTCACAGGCAGCAGTGTGGAGTTTGACTGGTGTGCGGTGTCAAGCATTCGTGCCCTTAGACAGATGGGCAAGCGTACAGTGGTGGTGAACCATAACCCAGAGACGGTCAGTACGGACTTTGATGAGTGTGACCGTCTGTACTTTGAGGAGTTAACCCTGGAGCGCATCCTGGACATCACACAGCAGGAGGTGAGAGGTCAAAGTTCACCTGTGCACCTGGTGCCTTTAAGTAACTGAAAGGTATTATTCACTTTCATGTTTGGCAAGGACATTATGATAGGGTCCCATTATAATTGTATTATAAAATGGAAAGATCTTGATCTGAAATCTGATTGGTAGAGCTAGTGTATTGCGATTTATTATTACCAGTAAATGTAATTATTTGAATTGTCTTTTGCTGGCATTTAAAAAAAACTCTTGAAAAGGTAACTTTGTAAAGACATTTGTTTTAGCTTGCACAGCTTGACAAAGCCCGGTTTGTGTCA
The DNA here is from genome assembly GCA_032359435.1 of Enteromius unitaeniatus. Classification (NCBI taxonomy): domain Eukaryota; kingdom Metazoa; phylum Chordata; class Actinopteri; order Cypriniformes; family Cyprinidae; genus Enteromius; species Enteromius unitaeniatus. The sequence goes on from JAUMHI010000049.1 coordinate 892,816, forward strand.
CCATTGTGTTATTTAAAAATCTATCGTTTACAATTATACTTCAGGACATCTTTTGTTGGACCTCAGCACTACTTTTGAACAATTAATGTGCATTATGCACAAAATTAGGTTAGTTAATTTATCAGACCAAGTAGGCCAATTTTTTTATTATCACATACATACATAAATGTATTTGTAGTACACTTAGGCAAAAAGTAAATGTAATTCAAATACATTTTATTATATATATACTATATATACTATACTAGGTTAGTGTTACACTATTATTTGGTATTAAAGTATTTCTTAATATTTAGAATTCTTCCATTTTTATGTTTGTAGTTTTGATTATAGTTTTGATACTTAGTTAGATACTAGATACTTTAATACTTTTTTAAACAATTTTTTAAAATATTTTTTTTGGAATATTAGTTTTTTTTTTTTTTTTACTATTTTTAGATATTTTTGGTAACACTGGTTTGGTGGATAATTATTTAAGTAGAGTTATATTTTGAAGTTACTGTAGGGAAAATAGTATTGTTGCAAATTATATTACAGGCACTGTAAAGCCTAATATGAAGCGTATACATTTGTGAACAAAAACAGATTTAGTATAACGTCACAGTTGCTTCCCAAAAAATGTTCCTAATCTTATCAGGCTGCATGCTACCATTTTTGAGCTGTGGAAATAGATTTTCTTCTATTTTGTCCCCTGCATCATAAGAAATAACCTGCGTAATACAATGTTCCAATCTCTCTTGTTATCTTGTGTCTGAAAGTATATAAGAGTTAATGTGTTTTTTTTTTTTTGCGCTGTTGAAAAAGTAGCTGTGTCCTTTATAAAACCCGAAGTAGACAGTCTGTAAAATGCGAGCCATTCCTCATTTTCTTCTTTGATGTTCAACAATGTGTGACTGTAGACAAGAGCCGACTGGTCTTAATATGAATATCACAGCAGGACTAACTCCACTGCTGCTGCTGCCAGCGTTAGACTGTTTATGCAGCAGTGTGCTATACAAACAACATCATGTGATTCCACTGCATATGTATTCTTTAATGCCTGGACTGGTATTTTAAAATCTCATCACATTTTGAAAAAATAATATTCAAGCACAAGAGTGATGGCACACGTTTTCAGTTGTGTTGCTTCTTGAAATTGAAAGTTTTCTCCATCGGCATTTCAAAAGGAATCGCATCATTACAGCATTTGATTTATAAGTATTAAACGTTTTTGAAAAACTGAAAAATGTTCATAATAGTGTATTATTGCTGCCGCAAATGCTGATATGTTACAGCATGCAGCTTCAGAAATACAATATGATAGATAGTACAGTATACTATCAATGCTTTTATGTTATTAACACTAACCATTTTAAGACTGCATGATAATGAAAAAAAATTGTACATTTGTGATTATTTGTGATATTTTATGTATAATTCATGCTCAGCAGTTCTGGCATTTAAAAAGTTTTCTGGGAATGAGCAGTCGCTGCTGAGCTATTTTCCTGCAGTTTCTATTTCCACGGTAACAACTCTTCTGTGATGGGTCATTCTTACGTATTATGTGAAGAGCAGTTTTTACCGGGATTTCTGCAATTAAAATAAAAAAATATATATATATACCATCACTTAACGACCTCTGGGTAAAAAGGTTCAAATTTATATTGTGAGAATGTTCTCCTAATATAAATGCAGTTTTTAGGCAGCTTCAGACCTAGATGCCGTTATCTCCAGAGACTAAACAGGAAATGCCTCTAAGCATCTAAGCAGTGCGTGGTGAGCTCATTTCTATTCCCTTTATAGAGATGGAGCCACTAAAGTCTTCACTGATGATGCAAAACCTGACCTCTCTAACAGCCATTGACTTTTCCATTCAGACACATTATAAGCTAGTTAAAGTGGTGAATTAAAGCATGGGCTGTTCAAGTGTTTGTTGTAATAAATTCCCTGGTGCTGTGTAGCGGTTTATTATCATCACGTTAGCGTGCTCTGATAAACCTGGAGGGAACCGTATATGAATGGTGAAGCGCGGATACATGTCAGGCCCGTAGCCAGCCTAGTGCAAGGGGGGGTTCTTTTTTTTTTTTAAAGTAGACCTTTTTTATCAGTATTTTGTATTTGAGTATATTACAAAATATTAAATGAATTACCAATAATTATCTAATAATAATAATAATATATAAATATTATGGGGGAAATACAATCAGTTAATGTACTTACAAGACTGGGATGGATAAAAATTATTTTTGGAGGGCTTATTTTATTTGATGTTTTATGTAACAATTATTCATGATAAACTTTATTAGAGTGCTGTCTACACAGCGTATAGACACTAGACAGCATCGCCTATGGTTAATAGAATAATTTAATAAATGTACTAATTTAATATAATAATTTATTAATTCAAAATAAAATGTTAATAAATCCTAATACTATGCATGGTCAAGCAGGTTTGTTTACGCATTGAACTTCATTTAAGATGTTACAGACTTGCTCAAGACAAGGCACAAGAGAACTGTTATGTGTGTGATGTGGGGTTGACGATTAGCTACCACTTAACTAGCGTTAGCAATTTGATCTTGAGGTAGTATATATAAGAGAGACTTACTCTTTTTGAACATATGTTCAATATTCTGCGATAATGACGCTGCTGCCTGCTTTCTCTTCCATCTCTCCTGCTGTAATAAAGTGTTATTTTAAATAATGCCCAACAATTTTAATCTGTCTCAAAAAAAAAAAAAATAAAATAAAATAATAATAATAATAACAAAAAATTCTGGACCTTTGGCAGTGGGGGATGGGTCATTCGAACCATCCGAACCCCCCCTGGCTACGGGCCTGCATGTGCTTGCCATCGGATTGTGATGAATGGGATCAGAAGGTATATGATAAAATCTAAAATAAAATAATGCCATGTCATGTCCCGGAGTCGGCTCCTGGGACCACAGCTTATTCCTGAAAGAGAGAGAAAGAGAGAAACATCAGTGGATGAGAGTCTAGATTGAGCAATGCCTATAACGAGTGGAACAGAAAATCATTGTGAATTCATGCAATGAATGAGAAGTGATTATAGTAATTTCTGTCAAACCAGCACTCTGATTAAAACCTTTTTTGCTTACGACTAATTTTCTGTCATATTAGAGGATGAAGCAAGCTTTATTGAATTCATAAGTAGCACTATTTGTAGTCTTTGGTCATGGACAAATACAATCAGTCATATGTTAAATTGTAGAGTTGAAACTGTGTAATTATAAAAGCACTTGTCATTTGGTAGATGTATGTTTACTGAAAGGAATAATTGGGTTTTATAGGAATATTTCATGAATGCCTGTTGAAAGTAATTTTGTCATGGTGTAGGTTATTACAGACAATTTAGACTCTAAATTTAGCTCGGTTAGTAAAACAGGACAGGATATGTATTTAATGCATACAATTAAAGCTGAAATGTGAAGATTTTTTCGGCATGTTATTATTTGACCTGTAAGATTTTCTAAATACAGTAGTCATTTTCACTGGTGAATCAATGCCTTTGTGGTCTGTTTTTTACCATGTAAATTGTATAGATACATCCGTAGGTGTACACTTTTTTTTATTAACAGATATTTTAATCCAGTGAGGATGCATAAAACTAATGGAAAGTGACAGTAAAGTCACTTGCATTTTTATAATAAAAATTCAGATTTCAGAATAAATGCAAACTTGGTTGACATCTTTAAAATAAACATTTTTCTAATCAAGTTTTATACATATATATATATATATATATATATATATATATATATAAAAAAATTCTCAGTTTCTCACAAAAACCTTTATTTGAATTAGTTTTTTCTCTTTCCTATTTGTGCCTCTTTATTATTCACTTTATGGTCACTTTAAATTCCAGTCAGACGTTTCTTTCTATTTATGTTGGCTGTTTTTGACCAGCGTGGTTCAGGAATCAAGTGTTTCATGACTAGGACTTCAGAGATTTCCATCCCTCCACAGGGCTGCACCGGCTGTATAGTATCTGTGGGTGGGCAGATCCCCAATAATCTGGCCATGCCCCTGCACCTGAACGGGGTGAAAATTCTGGGAACCAGTCCTTTTCAGATTGATCGTGCAGAAGAGAGATCTGTATTCTCCTCCATACTGGATGATCTGGGTGTAGGCCAGGCCCCGTGGAGAGCTCTCAGCTCACTGGTAAGGCCAGTTTCACTTCAAACACACTTCATCTGTGGTTTATTTCAGGAGAGATGAAAGGGGTGTTGTTACTCGTTCTTAATTTTAAATGCTTTTAATTAAACCACAAAATAATTATTCTGTACGCCACTGTACGCCACGCATCTTGATGATTCGCATGTTCGAGGATAAAAGAGAGGATTTGCTGGAGTTTGTTGATTTGGGTCAGTTGAGTAATATAGATGTGATTTTGCTGTAATAGTGAACATCAGACCTTATTTTGCTTATTTTGCAGACCGCTTGACTTTTGCATTTTCTTGTTTAATTAATAATTTATTGCTCCATTCATTCTAGGCTTTTAAGAATTCGCCCAGCCGTGTGGCCGTGCAGATGTTCCTCCAATATAGTTACATTTCCAGACTTGCATTTCACTTTTACAAATGCTGCATTCACCCCAATACTCCAGAGGTGTCAGAGTGCTTTCAAACAGCAAACATTAGAAGTGCTGAAACATGTTGACTGAAAGCATGCTCGCTCGTCCGTTAGCTACATTCAGCCTTCTTGCCGCAGGCCATGGAAGCGAAGAGCTGAAGTCGGTGTGATGAAGGGGGGAGAAAGAGGGCATTCTGCCCCACGGCGCTGCCCACTCACCCTCCGCTGGTCTCCGTCTCGCTGCTGAGGGTACATCTAGCATTTTAATGGTCTCACTGTTGTTGAAACAAGCCAGAAAGGCAGTAAAGATCAGCTGAATCTTTTGGGATTCTGTGGTTTCACACACTGTGCTGTTTCTGGCTAGGTGTCCAGTGCTTAGGAAAGGTGAGGAGAAGGAATACGGTTGCTTCGTTATGTCACAGAGCATTTCCCACTTTGTTAAAGAGACAACAAAAATAAAATAAAAATCAGTCAGCATTGCTGTGTCATTCCAAACCTACATTTCTAAATGAATCATAAAACAATTGTCCTAAAGTCAATGGGTTTTCTTTCTGTTAAATTATATTGGAGAGGGATGAAAAAAAGCTTAGCTAAACAAAAGGTCCAAGCATTCTCCGAAAGTCATTGGGTTTTTAGAATGAGTTTTGGTTAAAAGCTCAAAATAAGGTCTGATGTTACAAAGAGAGGCGTGTGAGCTCAAGTGCAAACAGTGTTTAATAAAGAATAAAAGTCAGGAAACAGTGATAGATCGCCGGCAGACGATGTTATGGAAAGCAAAGGGTCACAATAGCGATAAACAGAGTCCTCGGGGAGAGACTGAAGGAAGGTCCTGATCCAGGCAGAAGTCATTAACAGATAATCCAATGGGGAGAACAGCAAAATACTTGGAACACGAATAAATGAAACACAAACAACGAACCATACAAACATGCAAACACAGGGGGGGTTTATACAGATGAAAGTAGGTCAAGGGGTGGAGCAAACAATCAAACACCAGGACAACCAACGAGTGGGTGGAGACATGAGTTCATTGCTTAGAGTCCATGAATGAAAACAGACATAAACATACACACAGTTAATGGAGAGCTGGAGTGCCATCCAAAGTCTTGCTGGCACATCCAGCTGATCGTCACATATGATAACTTATTTTAATATTTAATATTTAATATTTTAATATTTTACTAAGTTACTACCCAATGGTTATTTGGGACTACAGAGGTTGTAGAGATATAAAACATCATCCTACCAAACAGAAAAACTCATCTATCCAATCATTAGTCTGCTTTTACGGCCTCTTTGTGTTTCTTGCTAAATATTTTAAGACAGAGCTTACAATAAGCCATAATTAGGCTTATTTAACTTTAGGCTTATATTTAAGTAACTTTTATACATGTAAAAACACTACTCATGGGCATTTTGAGACAAAGCAATGGAACTGACATTTTAAGATCAGTCTGTACAAGTTTCTTTCAATTAAAACAGCCCGGACATGCATTTTTGTCCAGGACTAGTTCACCCAAAAATAAAAATTGCCCCATGTTTTTGTCACCCCGAAGCCATCCTAGATGTGTATGACTTTCTTTTTTCAGACGTAACAGTCAGAGTTTTTTCAAAATTAATCCTGGCTCTTCCAAGCTTGGTAATTTGGTAACATGGTCAATCACTATTAACACATTATTGTTATTGTATTGTCATTATTGTATAGTCATTATTTTGAAGCTTTGTAAATCAGATATATCCGCAATGCCCGTATGTAATGTGTTTTATTGTTTTGGTGTCATAGTGCTATGTCATGTTATGATGAGGGGCATAACATTTCTGTCACATGTGGTATTTGCCCAATCACAATGCACTGAATAGCTGGCCAATCTCACTTTTTTTTAGAACGATAGGCTTTGTACAAATTTACCTGTTTCAGGAGGTAGGAACAAAAATGTACAGTATGTGGAAAATAATGTGTTTTTTGCACCTTAAACCACATAAACAGATTGCATTACACCAAATACACAAGACAGTGTTCTTTTTAGGAACATCAGAATTTAATTTTAATGTTAGTTTTGTACAATAATAATGCTATTTTGGGTCCATGTAGTTAGGCAGTATTTTCTCCAATACCTTTAGGAAAAGATAAGTCCACTAGTAACAGTTTGCTCTGATACACACTTGTTCATTCTTACTGTTTTTTTTCTCTGTGAAGTAGCAAGTTCACAAAGCATTAAAAGTAAGGTGAATAGATGTGGTCAGCCCATAATTGTCTGGCCCTTTGCCCACAGTCTGAGATTCAAATGGAGAAAAGAGCACAAGAAGCCTGACCTCATCTGCAGTTCAAACTAGGTGATGCCATGCAGTTGATTGCAAAGAGATATGTAACCTTCTGTTTTTTTTAGGAAGATGCGGTTTCATTTGCCAGTACTGTGGGCTACCCTTGCCTCCTGCGGCCATCCTATGTTCTGAGGTGAGTTGGGAGAATGGTGAATTCAGGACATGAGCACAGCACAAAGATCAGTTTCAGAATTGACCCCCTGTGTGATGCTTTGATATAATTTTGGCTTGTGTGTGATGAAAAGACAAAAATATGATCACAGTTAATTACAAATAAACTGTCCCTCCAGTGACTGAAAACTACTGCAGTTGGATCAGTGAGTTAGTGAACAAATCAATTTTATTTTATTTATACTTTAGACATTCTACTAACTTGCAAACAGACCTGCAAAGTTTCTGATAGTCAGTATGTTGGATGTTGTGGACCCATCAAAATAAAGTGTTAGAAGATGTTAAGCAGACAGTCTACTAATACTCTGACTGCTAGTTGGCATATAGTTGCAAAGTTACTTAATGTTAGTAGAATGTCTAAAGTTGACTATGGAAAAAAAGTGTCACCTGGCTTACAGCTCCAATAGGGAATCATTTTCAGTGAATTAATTAACTAAAAAAAACAAAACAAAAAAACAGCATATTTGCTTGTAACAACAAAATAAAAAGTTTTCATTTTTGATTCCATTACTAGCTCTCCCAGGTTCACTGCCCTTAATCAAATGAAAGTTGACATTAGTCAGTAAAGCAGTCAACTGCTGATTTTTCAGGAGAAGAGAAATGTCACTACAGGCTTCTCAATGACGGCCTGTAGAAATCTTGGGTAAGATGCAATTCACCTGCATTATACGACTCTCAGACTGGCAGGACTTGAACAGCTAATTTGATCAGACAGCAGGCATCTGTTCTGAGTGCTGTGTTGAGCAAATTAGGTTCCTTTTAAACCAGGCGCCCAGTCCGCTGCGCAGCAAGAGGGCACACAGTAATAGCTAAAAAAAATTCAGCTTTTAACCATTAACCAATACACATCTCAATCATAAAAGCACTTTCATTCAACGGAGCACTTTTCTATTTGTTCTTATTAGATGTTGCCTCAAAGGTTACTGTCTGTTTTGAGAGAAGATCAGGCATTGTTTTTTTTTTCTCTCTCAGGGAACTGCTGCAGTCAAAATCCAGAGACTATTGTGGCAAGTGTGAAGCTAATAGATATCGGTGGAAGGTGCAGAGCACAAATCTTTTAACTAAACTGAAAACAATGTGGAAACACATTTATCACGGGTAAAATCTTTATACCCTTTTATGGTATAAATCAACACCCACATACAATACAGTCTCTTGCAGAGACAGTGATTTGCTTTTATTTTTCAAGAAAATCCAGCTGCCAAAACCAGGCTTTTTTTTTTTTACTTCTTTTATTTGTTTGAATATTACTGCTCTGTGTGACTCCATCACCACTTAGCTTCTCAGTTGAGACCTCTGTTTTGAGTCCTGCTCTGTGTTTCTGTGGGTGTTTGGTGCCAGCTGTGGTTTGGCATCGTTATATTGCCTAAACCCGTGCCTGAAGCTCAGACTCACAGGGACTGCAGCTCTGACACAGAACCTGACAGAAACACTGCCAGTTCATCTGGACCGTGGAACAGTTCATACTGAAGAGAGCTTACGGCTGTCTTAGTATATTTCCCACTTGTCTCTCTGTGTTTACTGTATTTTGATGTGTTAGTGAAACATATTGCTGAGTGTCAGTTAAATAGTGTAAAGGGATGCAACCAGAGTTTAAAACGAACTTTTTGGTTTAATAAAAGTGTTACACACACAACCCAAAATTGTGGACATGTCCACATATATGGACAGAATATGTTGATGGTCATTTAATCAGGTGTGGTTTCCTTTCTAAAGATGTTAAACATCTGACTACACCACAAATATTAGCTGCAGGGCTGATGCCATTAAAATCACCAAGAAAATCAGTGTTTTTTCTCTCTCTATGAAATGCATTCAGTGCTGAATCGCCTCAAGGAACAGCTGACCCAAATATATTTCTCTACTTTTTCTCTCTTCCTTTCTTCATTTACACAACTCTACATAACTTCCCGTCTGTTAGGTTTGAGTCATGTTTTTGTCTCCTGATGGGCTCATTTAAATGTCAGAGATGATGAATGATGGGAATCTTTCTGTTTCCAGTGGCTCAGCCATGAATGTGGCTTACGGTGAAGATGAGATGAAGCGTTTCCTGGAGGAAGCCACGCAGGTGTCACAGGTGAGATCTGCATATTTAACCATTTGGTCCCGGTTGCAGCATAACTTACAGTGAAGCGTGTTGGTTTTGCCACATGAATCATGCAACAGCTCAGTCATGAATTATGTAACATGCAGGCTTTTTAGCCATTATCACAAATAAATGAAGTTCTTAAAATTAAATTTCATCCCATCTTTGCACACCCTTTAGGAAAATATGCCCTAAAGAGCTGCTTTTTATTTTTTGAAAACAGGCCAAGCACATTTCCAGCAGCTCCAGTTTTTCTGTACCTCAGGGCCAGTATTGATTTTCATCTCTTGTTCCTGCTGCACCTTACAGTTTTTCACTTAAAGAGTGCAGCAAAGCCACTTTACCATTGCCATCATTGAGCCATTCTCAAACACATAAGGAAAGATATTGAATATTTTTTCACCATACTTTTTAATTACCTTCACTAGAAAAAATTAATTTAATTAGTTTTCATATTGTCAAGCTTATAAGTTATTCAGACTTGTAGCTACAGGATATAGAGAGCTACTGAAGTATAGCGCACAGCAATATTTTCATAAAATCGAAATGCTGTTTTTTACTTCAAACCAAATCAAGGTGAACCTCTGCCAAAGAATGACTATTAACTTTATATTTGAAATGTGTTAAATAAAGTTAAATGCCTCATCATTTTAGCAATGCTTCTGCTAATTTATCCAATGCTGTAATCCATTTTGCCAAAAGTCAGAGTATTAATTATTTATTATAAATTTTTCACTAGGATATAGATGGCCTCTATGTAAACAGTTCTGGACCAAAAACCACAGAGCTCCAACAGTGATTTCATGAGGTCTTTTACTTCACAGCCCTATAACAATGCAGATCAATGATATATATAGATTTACAGAGAGTTGTGAAGCCCTTTTATGGCTCTAGTAAAATGAACAGCCTTGAGCTGAACACATGATATCCTCAAGCACTCAATTACCCTCTTTACATCTTTCATCAGGTAGAGAATTAACTATTAATTCTGTCTCTCCATACTCTCTGTACACCACTGTTCAAAAGTTTGATAACCGGAAGATCTCTATGTTTGTGAAAAGCTTGCTCACTCAGGCTGCATTTATTTGTTCAAAAACACAGTGAAACGGTCAAATATTTTATTTTTAAATATATTTTTGTATAATATATTTTATGTCTGTGTTATTCAAGCCAATAGGGCCATCCTTCCAGTGTATCAATAACTGCCACACAAAACAGTGTGGACGGCTGAAATATTCAATATTTGTGTCTGTACCTCATTCAATGAAAATCCACAAGCCTGAAAGCTTAACTTCCCACAAATGTATATTTTAGTGTAAAGTATGTAAGGTTGTCTTATAAAGCTAGTCAAATGGCTAATGGATATGAGAGACAGGTCTTTAAGATAGGTGCTGGGTGGAAGGGTTTACTTTAGTCCTACAAAGCATTGTACTTATATTCACTTGAGTAACAGAATGAACCTGTGCTGCTTGAGGCTTAGGTTGGTTTGGCTTTAAGAGATGGTTAACAATTCTGGGAAGCACTTCACACACACTCTGTCCTTGTTAATGTGCAGCTATAGTCTTGAAAGGCCCTTTGAATCAGCTTTTCAATACAGCATTTTAGATGCTCTTTGCAGTGTCTGCAGTGCAGTGACCTTTTTTTTAGCAACATTGTTATTTACAGCATTTTCTTGGGAACAGGATCATCCTGTGGTCATCACTAAATTTGTCCAGGGTGCCAGAGAAGTGGAGGTGGATGCAGTGGCTAGAATGGGCAAGGTGAGAGATGCTAGAATAATTTTCGAACAGAAAATGGGTAAAAGGAATAAAAAAAACTATATCAGGCACTAAATGGAAATCTTAATGTTGAATATGGAACACTAGAATTTGATTGAAACCGTTCCAAGCAAAGATCCATGTTGCGGTGGTTTGATAATGTAGAGGATACAATTTGTTGTGTAAGATTTTTGAGAGTGTTATGGTATTCCTCACTCCCATACATAAAATTAAGACAACCAAAAAGACCTTCAAAAATAAAATATGGCTCAGTCTGCTTCACTCCAAAAAGAAAAATGTGTTTAAGTATGCTCCTTCTATTTTTGTTTCTTTATTACCGCTTTATCTCATAATTTTTGTGTTAAGTAAAATTTTAGCACTGAATAGTTCACCCAAAAATGAAATTTGGCTAACATTTAGTTTAGGGACCAATTGTCACTGTTAACTATTTGCTTTTTAGTATGTATATTTCTAGCATATTTGCTGTTTGTTAGTACTTATAAAGCACATATTATTCATAGTCTTATTCTACTTCACTTAAAGGGATAATTCACCCAGAAATGGCAACCAAAGTTATTATTATATTACTATAATATTCAAATTATAGTCATTATTAATTCACCCTCATGTTGTTCTAAACCTGTATGAGTTTCTTTCTTTTGTTGAATGTAAAAATAGATATTTTGAAGCATGCATAATCAAACAGTTTTTGGTCCTCATTGACTTCCATATATTTCTTTCCTTACTATGGAAGTCAATGGGGACCAACAACTGTTTGATTAACAGCATTGTTCAGAAGAAAGAAATTTACAGCTTTGGAACAACATGATATTGAGTAAGTTGACAAAATCCAAATTTTTGGGTAACTCTTGCTTTAATCATACTATGAATAAGGAGTAAGTAGGAGTTTATTGAGCCAAAAGTCATAGTTAATAGTATGTTATCATTAAATTGACGTGGTTCCAAATCTGAGTTTCTTTATTTTGGAAAATGTCGATAATCAAACACTTGATGTTAGCCATTGTCCTCTGGAGGACGGAAGAAATACTGTGGAAATCAATGGCTACTGTCAGCAGTTAAGTTAAGGTGAATAAAAGAGAATTAACATTTTTGGTTAAACTATCCCTTCTGTCTAAACAAACAATCTGACTGCTCACACCTAAACTGAAGCTTTTTCAGTTCCAGTGTGTGATCAGTTATTAAATCACATCTAGAATTTTCTGCATAAAATATATTACATGAGTGTTAGCCCATGAAATTGATGTTTGCTAAAAGGAACAACTAAATGGTCCGTTTTAGTCCCAGCTCTTAAGGATTGCTATCACAATTTTGCTTAAGTGACTGGGAGTTCAGCGTTAAGATCATTGCTAGTGTCATGGTAAATTTTCATAAACTCCTACTTTGTTTTGGAATAACAATACTCAGTGGCTAGTACCATCAAGTACTATGCATATTTATCATGTTTCAACCATTGCAGTCAGTTGATGGTGGGAAAACCAAGCACACTAACCCATCCTTGATTTGAAAAATTCGTAAAATGAGCTAAAATGAATGATAGCTAAATAGCTGTTTTAAGTACGGTTGTGCTTACAGGTGCTGGCTCATGCTATCACAGAGCATGTGGAGGATGCCGGAGTGCACTCAGGAGATGCCACACTAATGCTGCCCACCCAGACCATCAGCCAGGGAGCTCTAGAGAAGGTCTCAACCTTATTTTTAGTCAACAAAGCTTGCTGTGTGAAGCTGTTGCACACCTTATCCAAAGAGACTCTTTTTTGTTTTGTTTTGCTTTTCCATTTTTAACACATCTTTTTTTTCTATTTGTTGTACAATGTTTTGCATCAAATGTTTCCTTAAAAACATTGTACCTTTTCCAATTTTTGACTGTGGCGATTCTGTCCTCATGAAGAACATATTGCTGAAACAAAAAAATTAAATAAAATGTTTCTGTGACACCTAATTTGTGCAGGAAAAATCTAATCTGGCTACACAAACCATACGCTGGTGTCATTTTTAATTTGAAATTTCTTTCAGTGTGGTCTTGATTGTGTATTTTGTGAACCACAGATGTGACACTTCATTTTCCTTTGAGCTAAATCAAAGCCGACTGTCAAAAATAGTCTGTTTGTGAAATCCATCTCTTAAAACACATCTGACAAAACGCGTTTACTCCCAGCAAAGTTAGAGGGACCAGCAGTCAATCAAAGTCTCCTCTTTTCAGCTGCCTCGGTTTATCAGAGTTGATATTTAACTCTCTGCGCTTCCCAAAATGTACATTTGATTGCTATATATTTGAGAGGACATGCATAACTCGGACTGTGATTGATGTTTTTATACTGTGCATACGTAAAGACTTTGAGTTATTACTTGTAGTTTTTATTTATATATTTTTATGTATTTTTTTATTTTAGGTGAAGACTGCTACACAGAAAATTGCTAAGGCGTTTGAGATTTCAGGGCCATTTAACACTCAATTTTTGGTGAAGGGCAACGATGTAATGGTAAGTTATTGGTGCATCATGAAAAATGTGTCTGTGACTTTAAAAGATATGAATTTGAACATTACTTTTTCATGGCCAGTGAACAGACAACATTTAGAAATATTTTTGATCCAGAATTATCATTAGTACTACTTTCCATTATATCTTCTTTATTTACTCTGTAAATTATGTTTTCCGCTTAAAAAAACATTGGGTGATAGTAAGAAAGAAATGAATCATGCTAAGCTGTTGAGTTTTTTTTCATCTTTGTGTTTGTAATTTGTAGAATATGTCTGCTGGTTGCTCAGGACTGTATGTTTCTGTCTCAGGTGATCGAGTGTAACCTGCGTGCATCTCGATCTTTTCCTTTCGTCTCTAAAACTATTGGTGTGGACTTCATCGATGTGGCTACGAGGGTCATGGTGGGAGAGCCAATAGACGAGTCTCATCTGCCCTCCCTATTGAACCCAATCATTCCAGTCGACTACGTCGGCATTAAGGTATTTATGTGCGTAAGTGAGTGTTAGAGCTATGCACATGCATTTTATTGTAGTTATTATCTAGATATTATCAATGCATCAAAGGAATAATTTGTGTATAGACTGATACAAATTACAAATGAAACATGGCAGATAAAATAAATGTTTTAGGGTTCTTGGAACATTTCAACCCTCTTGGAACCCTAAAAAAATCAGGAACCCTGAAATTGTTTAAATGACAGGATTATTTAAAACAGAAATATTTTCTATTATACCTCTTTACTGTCACTTTTGATCAGCAGATAAATCCAACCTTGCTAAATAAAAGTATTAATGTCTTTCAAAAAAACAGTAATGTGTATTTCCGGCATAATATGCTGTTTAGAGGTTTATTTGTTTTTTACTTTTTAGGTAACTAGTTGCAACTTACTAAAACAAGTTAACACAGTTAATCAGCTTTAAAAGTGATTGATTGTACAATTAAATTACTAGAGTGCATTTTTGTATCACAGGTTCAGGAGTCAGAGTAGTTACGTGAGTCTAAGACACTTGCCGCCTGAATGGTGTCTCTATTCTCCCAAAGTCATTTCCTGTGAAATGATCAAGGAGTTTCAGTGCAATAGCCGCAAAGAGGAGCCAATCACAAGGGAATAATCCCTGTCTCCTGCCAATCTCAAAGTTTTAAATACCTCATTTAGTGCTGAGAGGAATTTTAAACAGTTAACTGGATGTTTCTGTTGGAGAGAGACGTATAGGGGATTTACACTCTCTTGCAAGATTAAAGATTCATTCTCTCTCCATTTTTCAAATGCAATTTTTTTTTTCCCCATAAGAAAAAAACTGTCGTGAATGAAATCTCATTTATAAGTCAGTTGTTTCTTTTCCTAAATGCCAACAAAAGCAATTGGAAATACATAATATGATATACTATAATATAATAAAATTCAAGTGCATATTTTGCTTTTATTTAGCATTTGCATTAATCATTATTCAAGTCACAGTAAACATGTTCATAATATTATCTTAATTTAAAATAAACCCTGTTTTTTTTTTTCAAGAATTGGGGAAAAAATGTTTATGGTTTCCACAAAAACAATAGAGCAGCACAACATTTAGGCTATGAACGTAACCCACGTTCCCTGAAGGAGGGAACGGAGACGTTACATATGGGAACCCGCCAGAGAGACCAATTGCCTTTGAGCTTTATACAAAAGGCCATTGAATATTGGCGTGCACTTGAGTCCACTACGTGAGTGTAAGAGGGCACGAGCGCAGTGCACATGCAAGTTTTTGCTAAAGAGCCAAGCCGGCGCCAGTGCGACCTCAGAGTTGTGGCTTGAAAGTGTAACGTTAATATTAATATGTTCCTTCAGGGAACGTGGGTTACGTTCTTAACCTAGACATTACCCTTTCAGTTGAATCACTTCAACGTTACATATGGGACCACCCATGGAACAGGCAACGACCCTTGAGTCCACATTTAAGATTTGTAGCCACAACCTCCTGGGCGAAGGAGACCCAGTAGGAACACAGTAGAAGCTACACCGAGGGAACACCGAGATAAGGTGCACGGATCCTGTGGGAATGGCACAGCAAGCCGGCACCAGCAGGTCTCCCGCTCAATGGGTTCAAACAGCGCGGTAGTGTAAACAAGTAGTGTATACCAGTGACGGCTACTGGTCTGTCAAATAGGGGAAGCTCATTTTTGGCCTACATCATAAAATTGTCTATTTATTTTAAAGCAAATTCTGCCCTACGTTCCTTTTCAAGAAAATGGTCTGTGACCCTGACGTACCAACTAGGAGTCTTTTCCAGTGAACGATCTAAAAAAATATTAAACTCTGTAAAAGTGAAACAAGGAATGTGGTGTATAATTGTGTGAAATGTATGATGAAAATCAAG
>JAUMHI010000049.1:908684-931726 GCA_032359435.1 Enteromius unitaeniatus
AGAAATAGGTTGCAGCAGTTTTTATTTCGACTGAACTTGAGAAATCCGCGATGGGACTGAGCGCGAATAGCTTCAGCAATTACTTATAGTACAAAATCGCTGTCAATCAAAAGGAGATGCAATCTTTCGACAGACCCTCCAATCATCACACAGAAGCTCAGAGTCCAGGCCCGCCCACTCCTCATTTGCTCCTCATTCAGCCCCAGAGACGCTGAGTGTCCGTGGGCGGGACATAATCGCAGCGTTTATCCAATGACCGTCTAGTTTCAAAGCACTGAAAAAAAATGTTAAAAGCAGCTACATTAAAGTCCATGGACGCTGGGCTTCAACAGGGAAATGTACTGTGACGCTACGGGAATGTATGAGAAGAAAATCAAGTCAGCTGACCTGCTATATCTAACTGATTCTGAACGAACTCGTCTTTGAGATTAACGTTTTCAAACCCATTTTTTGTCAATAAAATGTTAGTTTTTCACGATTGCTTAAACACATTTCTTGAACAACAACAGTAAACACAAATCCATAACTTCTCACCCAATTTTATTTTCAGGTCAAAATGAAGCTCTACACTCAAAACCATTCATTTTGTTGAAAAACCAAACTTTTCCCTCAGACATCAAACACAAGCCCTCAAAAACACACACACACTACAACATAGTTTTATACACTGGTGCAGTTAATTGAAAAAAAAATTCCAAAACAGTTGTTGTTGCTTATGGTTCTCCCCCTCAAAAACAGTGGTAAAGATAAAAGGACCTTAAATGAATTGAGCACAGAGTTGAATTCTGTCAGAGTAGTAGTCAGGATAATATAAATGAATATGACAGAGTTCACATTGGTACATTATCCTGTTTTATGTTTCCTCTGCTTTTGTCAAGCTAGGTAGTGTCTCAGAAACAGTGCTCTTCCTGCCTAACAAGTCCCAAATGTGAAGTCTGTACTGCCTTCCTCAGCTACAAACGGCTGCTGGATGAAGGTCAGCATGTAAGAGTTTTTCAAAGATCATGGACATACTTCCATGTGTTTCATGATAATGCTTGTTATCCTTGTCCAGGAATCTGCTCCTCACGTTAACCATGTTTTTGTGAAACCGGTCCACTAAGATAATCCAGATATCTCTCTAAAGATCCAATACAAATTTGCTCATTGATTTTTCTAAAGCTCTCTCCTGGCATTATGTGATATGATTGCTGGTTACAATATTTGCAATTTTCCTTTTGTAATATAGGCAGTGACCCATCGGGACCAGGAAGGCCTGGTTTCCATGCCAACTGCTAGCCTTTAAAGAAAGCTCTATAACAATCTTTGCTTCTTCATGTTCTGGGATTCTCCTCACAGGGTTGTGTGAATCCTCAGGGGACTTAGTAGTAAATAATATATCTGCTATGACTGGCTTTGGAATGGTGCCCGGTTTGAAATAATAGTAGTAGTGGAAGTAGTAGTGTCCTTCACCTCCACAGTTCACCCTGGTGGAGGTGCCCACTGGGATTCCTGCCACATTAACAGCCAACAGTGCTTCCATACCAGAACGAATCAAAGCTGCTTGTGTTTATTCCCGCCGGTGCGGCCTTCTCTCACATTTACATACGTAAGTGAGGCTGGCTTATCCAGGGCTGATTAGATGGCTTCAAGGATGAGTTCCCCCTGGTGGCGCTCTGCAGTGGAGGCCGGGGTGGCGTGTTAATCTGCGTCCTGCGTCCCCTGTGCAGGTAATAGGAGCTGTCTGCTTTTAATTGGAGAGATAAGGACGTCACTTCTCACAGGGTAATCTGCTTGCCCCGTCACTCGGAAACTGCTTGAATAGAAGTCAAACCGGCTCCCCTGTTGGTCCAGTCCAAAACATTCCACTTTAACAGTCCCACCACGTTCTATAAACCAACATTCAGTAGCATTATCCAAATTCATCCAGCATTTTTCTCATTGAAATATGTGTTTTTCTTATTTGAAACATTAGGTTGTTTACCTGAGTGTACTGTAAGTCATTTTATTGTGTCCTTTGGTTTTTTTTGTGTCTCTTCCACACAGTAATGTATTGAATTTCCCCGGTGTGGATGATTCAGGTCTGCTAATGTTTTGGCCTGTGGGTGGCAGTGGTGTAGCAGGTTTATCGTTTTCTCACACAGTTTCATATGAGAAGTTCTGGTATAATATCATTTGATTGGTGAGAACCACCCTAACATGTCAAATGCTCTTGAAACCATTAACCCTATATTAAAAATAGTCACATTAGACTTTCATTAGGCCTGTATACATTTTCTCGCTTTCTTGTTCCCAGGATGCGTGATAAGCACTGTGCAATAATGCTTCACAGATAAGTGTCAGGAAGTAAACAGCATTTGTATCAGATGGCTTTTCTAAATAAATGGAAGCCTAAGTTGCATAAATATAAAGCATTTCTTTTGCAGTTCTACATGTATAGCAAAATCATTCTAAATGGTTAGATGCTACAGCAGTATAATAAATCAATTTTTGGACATTGTATTTGTCATTTATTATAATGAAATAAATGCAGCCCTAATGAGAGACACTTTTCAAAATAAATTTGAAACTTTCGAATGGCAAAGTATATGCTTTAGCCATTAAAAAAAAAATAAATAAATTGAAAGACCTCTATTTGAAATTAAATATGTTTATGCTCTTTTCTAGGCTCCTATGTTTTCCTGGCCTCGCCTGAGAGAAGCTGACCCTGTCCTGCGCTGTGAGATGGCTTCCACTGGAGAGGTACAGTACAGAGCTGCTTCAGGCACATTGATTACCGTTGCATCTGTCATCAAATCTGAGGTGTTCCCAGCTTGTGCTTTCATCTCAGGTTTGCTGAGGAGCATTCCCACCGTCTGGGATAAATATTTACATATTGTTTACCAATTGTAGCCTTATTAGTTCAGTCACTCGTGACAGTGATGCGTGTAGTTTTCATGTCCAAATCCAGCAAAGGGTATTTTTATGTTTCCACGCGGGCCAGTTTACCTGCTCTCCCTGGCAACGAGAATACCATAGAAACCAGCCTGGAGGACAATGAAGCAAGAGGAGCATTTTTATCGTGCAGCACTGATTTCCAGCATTAGAACAGGAAGTACAATATCTCCACCCCAGATTTTATGATGGCCCCATTCTGTCCGTTTTTTCATAATTGTAATATCACACCAGTCTACCTTCATTCAGCAACATCTTTAATATGTTTGATTTATTTCACCTTGGCTTTAAATATTGTACTAATGGAGATAAATGAATAATTTATCCAGGAGTTTCTGTGTGCTGTGATGAATATTTGCAGATTTGCTCATGATCTTAAAGATTTCTTTCATGCTCTTGTTTTTTTCTCTTGTCTTTTCTCTCTGCAGGTGGCTTGCTTTGGACCAAACATCTACTCTGCCTTCCTGAAGGCCATGCTCTCTACGGGATTCAAGCTTCCCCAGAAGGGGATTCTTATTGGGATACAAGTGAGGGAGAAACTTTTTTTTGTTCTATTCCTTAAGGATTGAATCTCAGAGGACCATCTGTATCACATCCTCTTAGATGTACTCAGTAGAAAATGAACAAGAGCAGGTTTTATGTTACAAGTTATTATTTCCTCAAAATGATACACGCTATAATATGAGGTTTAGTGCACATTCATGGGCTTAAGAATTGACATGCAAAAATTCTGTTAGTTTCTTACCCTTGCATTGTTCAAAACTGAAAGTTAGGATGTTATCTTCCAGAAAATATTATTTTGAAGTCATGTACAGTTAAGGCAAATAATATAATGTAATATAACATAATATAACACAATGCAATGTACTATAATATAATGCTGTTTAATTAAACTTAGAAACCTTTTTTTTATGAACTGACATTTTTAGATTTAAACGGCACAATTACTAGGATTATCTTAAATAATTGCTCTTGGATCAAACAACCACAATCAGCAATTAATCAGTTGTGACAGGCCATTCATCTGAATGTATATTATACACATATTCAGCACACTACTTGACCCACTACTTTTCCTCATTAAAAATCTCCAAAATTGATAATTATTCATGAAAAAACTACTAAAATAATAAAACAGCTGCAGTTTTTTCATGTAAATCTCCCTAGCTGCACATAAATATATAATCATCACGAAGGGGTGAATACCAGCACATATATTCACTGGATAAAATTACTTCGTGAAATGCAACAACATCATGTTGCACACATGGGCAAAATGATTTTGGTGTAACTGTGATGTTCACACATCATTTTAAGCCTCGACTATAACACAGGAATTCAGAGGCTTTGTTTTATGTTTCGATGTAATATCATCATCGACGTGCCCTCTTATATTTCCTCCTGTGCTCTCTCAGATGTTTACGATTCATGCCCACTCTCAGCGTGGAAATCAAATATCTTGTCAGGGTCATTGACGATGCTCAGACAGCACTGTGTTCTAATGGAGTCTCGGCTATGAATGGGAGCATGAAATTCCCATTCGAAACAAACCCCCAGTTCTGTAGATGCTACCTGCCTGATGGCCGTACCTGGGGACTGCAGATCTGACATGCTTTTTAAAGCCTGATTACCAGCCTGTGGTTAAGTCTCCATGAACACAGAGCTGCGCTATTGATCTGGAAGTGCTTAGAGGAAGACTTTTCTTCTAGAAATAGTCTTCTGATCTGTATCCATCCACACAAGACTGCCTGACCTTTTGGCTTTGAAGTTTTTTTTCTGTCCGACTATCTTTTTCATTCTTCCTTCTCAGTTGTTATTTTACGTTTTTGTCTCCAGCATTCATTCAGGCCTAACTTCCTGTCCACTGCTCATCAGCTTCATGAGGAGGGCTTTAAGGTGAGTTATTTCCATCCACTTCATTGTGTTTGAGTTAGAGTTTAAATCAGCTGCAGAGACTCTGGTGGTTCTTTTTCTTGGCTGAATTACATCTTGGATTCTGTTACCTGCTTCTGTTTTGTATTTATGTCTTTAGCTCTATGCCACAGAGGGTACATCAGCTTGGCTCAACGCTAATGATGTTCCAACATTCCCTGTTGCTTGGCCAAGCCATGAAAGCAAAAATACAACCTTACCCAGCATCAGCAGGTGAGTACTTATAATGGCTCTCAATTGCTTTAAATATTAAAAATACATATTTTAAAATGTTCATTAATAGGTCTATATAAATAAAATGTCTTACCATAAATTGCAAAATATAATTTCCTTTAATTTCCTTTCAAATAAAAAGAAAACTGTAACTTATAGTTTTGGCAATTTGTGATAAGACTTATTGAGCAAAATATTTTAGGTTGGTAGAGTTTTTTTTTTTAAATGTCTCTCAAAACCTGTATTTATTTAATAAAAAAAATATAATTATAATATAATTATATAATAATATAATAATATAATTAAAATTTTAAGTAGCTGTTTTATACCTTATGTAATTTATCCCTGTGATGACAAACCTGAAAGCCTTCAGCAGTTGTTACATCAGTCTTCAGTGTCACATGATCCTTCAGAATATGCTAATATTTTAATATCTAATTTCTTCTTCTTATAAATGTTGAAAATGTGTAGTGCTATATATTTTGTGGAAACAGTGATACACTTGAATGATGAATCTTAAGTTAAAAAACACAGCATTTAGTTGAAATAGAAACTGAATGTCCTTGTCACTTTTTAAAATATTTTAATGTTTTAATGTGTTTTTTGAATGATTAAAATGAATTTCAATGAAAATTTAAACTAAAACTATAACTGTGTTATAGTAGTACTCCAGTACACATTTCTAATGCTGCATGGTGCCTTCATACCATAATTGTTGGCTTTGTTTACTAAAAACATTTAGCTGTGACAGTCACCGATTGGCTGTTGTGAGACCCTAGAAGTTAAGTCTGTCAGCAGAGGATCCAGTCACCTTTGAAGCATTCAAGCGTCTTTTGTGTCACTTATGTTAGAGTTCTGCTCTGGTGCACGGCTCTGTCGTAGCAAAATGCCTTCATGAAAAGCGCTTTCTAGACACTGCATGCTGAGATACTTCAAGTATGTCTGCCACCCTCAAGAGTTGCAGTCTTATTGCGCTATTTTGTTGTAATAAGAGATGTTTACAAAAGTTGGATCACAGATTTAGTTGATCACACATATCACTAATCAGAGATTTGGGTTCATAGTTTGGTGGCTGGTTTGAATTTTTGAGTTGATGATTAACATTTTTGATACTTGTATAGAGGCGCATCAATAATGTATAGCACTTTTGAAATATGTTTCAAATCATGTGCACACACATGAAAATATAAAGTTATTTTTACTAAGCGTTTTGAAGTTTGATGGATCACTTTATGTTCTGTTCTAAATAGCCTTATCAGTGGAGGACACATTGACCTTGTGGTCAACTTACCTAACAACAACACCAAATTTCTTAAGGACAACTTTCAGATTCGCAGAATGGCGGTGGATTACGGAATACCACTTGTAACAAACTTCCAGGTTAGGCCTGCTCTCCTAAATTCATCAAAAATCATTTTTGTATGAAGTATTAAATACCCGTTTCTCTTTCTGCAGGTTGTAAAGCTGTTTGCAGAAGCCATCAGATATTCCTGTGATTTAGACGCCACCAGCCTGTTCCACTACCGCCAACGTGAGCCCAGACTGTCTGAGAGATCTGCTGCATGGTTGACTTGTAACCTCTAAAACATGTGACTAACGAAAGTTAGCCAGGTGGTGTAATCTATTGGGGGCCTACTAAACAGTTACCATGTTTACAATCATGAATTTAACTAGACAGGGCTCAACTGTAAAGGCCCCACCAAAGGTCACACCAAGAAAGATAACTATATGATTCTGCCTATATTAGCTTCCATAACCAACCCATAATAACATTGTTTGTTATAAGCACATGCTGCATTTCTATCATCTGCTGTTGCTCAAGCTCTTTAAAGCAGGTGATTCTGATTGGCTGTCAATGTTTTTAGTTAATCTAATAGTTGTGTTGTATATTTATAATATTTATACAATTATAAAATGTATTGGATTAATATGCAGTATATTAATATTTTAAATACATTTTTATATATTTTATTTAAAATATTTGTTAAAAACTGTACATTTATATCAACCTCTGTGAACCATAATGATCGATCTTTATTGTTGAGCCCTGCTATTACACAGTTACAGTTATTTATAAATGTATATCCATTTTTCTTGAACTGTGAATATTCAAGGTCTATATTTATTGGTAAAAAAAAGTAGTAGCCCAAGACTAGCTAGCTATCATTAACCATAACGATATTATTTTGTTTTCAAAACGTATTAGGCTGAATGTGGCATGTGTGAGACAGTGTTGAAGCTTTCTGGGTGTTTTTAACACTCAGCACTGTCTGGTCAATGTACCAAAGAACCAGAAACTGCTACTCTCAGCACACAATAGCAGATATGCGTGTGATTACACAAAAAGATAATGATTTTTATGAATGTGTCCATGTTTGTGCCTCTTACCAGCGTAAGATTGGAGGAAATGCCTTGACTTTCCTCAATAAATCGAAACAAACATCACAGAAAGTTATTTTACGCTAGAGCAAATATTCAAGAACAGGTCATTTATAATTAACATGTTTAGTGAGATGGAGTGTCTAATAAAAGATCCAAAATATTTATGCACCATTTCATAGCCTTTTATTTCCTGCTTTAATTTGAAATGTTTCATCTTACTGGAAATTCACAAATTGGAAAAAGATAAATTAATGGATTTAAAAGTAGTACATTTATAGCAGCTTCTTAATTGGTGCAATGTTTTTTTTTTTTATCCATTTACACTAACCTCAAACTGTCATTCATGAGTGAAACATTTGAAGGTTCTTGGTAGATTCCTCATTCAGCTTTATTAGCCTGCCAGTAATAGAAATATCAAGCACTTGGCCACCTATTAGTATTACTCTGCACACACATTATGTTTATCACTTAAACATCACTTAAACTCTATGCTAATTGGAAAAAGCTAATATTATGACCGAACAGCCCACTAGAGTGTTGCACATTATCTAGTGGTCTAGATATTGATGCCATAATTAAATCCCAACACATCTGTGTTTGTGTGGGAGCTAAGTACCCTGCATGTCACAGCTCATAACGAAAAGAGATTGCAGAAATGAATAAACTAAACAAAATGGGGGAAAAACAGCAGTAGTATATGAGAATGTTTTTGTACTGTAGACAAAGAGAAAGTAGAGTAGTTTATATATATATATATATATATATATACACACACACATACAAGTTCCTAGATTCAAGGGTCTCGGTTACCTACAGTACCTTTGGGTTCATTAGATCAACAAAAATCACTAAACTGGCACACAGGCTTTTGAAACACCAACAGGCAGATGGCACCTTATGTCAGCCAGATGAGGGGGCACCCATGTGGCAGTGATAGAGTTCATATTTAAGCCATTTTGTATTGGCTAATGGCCATTCATTTACAGCAGGGCATGTTAAAGCATTATGCTGAATGTGCCCATTTTGACCCTGATGCTATTTTGCAGCTGTTGGATCAAAACAGCTCAGTGTTGTACATCTGCTCAAATGGATGACAAATGGATGAAAACCTGGAGTTATTTTTCTGTGTTGTAGACTACATTGCATCCTAATGCAGGTTGTGTGCAGTCTAAACATGCAGCACTGCCAACAGGTGTTATTTGTTTTTGTTCATTATCAGGTCCAGGCGCAATCTCTCTGTCTCTCTTTTTTTTTTTTCTTCTCCATTTTCTGTTCTGATTTTGAGTGAAAATCTGCAGGACTGTAATGTGGAAGGTAGTTAACCATGGTGAATGTATTGAACAAAGCAGAGATTATTTGAATTAAATTAGCCTAAAAAGAGGAGAATGTATACGGTTATCAAAATGATAGCTGTTCCAATTCTGCAAAATATAATTTGTTATAAAACAGTTTTCAGCTCTGAAATGTATGCGCTCAAGCTTTTTTAAGCAGCTGTACACAAGATAAATCTAATAATTTTTGACGAATTCTGACGTTCTTAAACACCATGATCATGAACTTATTAATATTACTTTAGACTTCTTTAAGGTGATTATGCTAGTAATAGAAATATCAAGCACATGGCCACCTATTAGTATTGCTCTGCACACACATTATGTTTATCATTTATACATCACTTAAACCTTTGTTTAAATGTCATATTGCCATACTTAATGTGGTGACATTATGTCTGATTAATTTATAAATTAGAGGGCTAGCTCACCCAAACATAACAGTATATCTTTTTTTGTAGTTTCACAGAATATGGAAAGTCATACATGTTAGGAACATGAGGGTGAGTAAATTACTATATTTTAATTTTGGTTTCATGCAGGCTATAAAACTAGGGTTGGATTGACTTGCTCAGAACATGTAGTGAAGGAACAGGCAGAGCATTTTGTGTTCAGTCATTAGTGCAGGTTTAGACTTGCTCAAAATTCTGCCTCAGGCTAATTTCTTATGTGCTCTGGGTTAGAGAACAGAGCAGCCACACAGCAACTGAAGTTAATTCTCCAAAGAATCAAATGATCCAAATTTGCCTAAAGTGCAAAGTGCTCTGTTTACCTTGTAAAAACTTTGAATGGGTCTTGCAGTGTTCTTTAAGCAAATGGAGGTTAATTTGTTTTAGTCAGCGGCTCTGATTACGTTCTTTACAGATAGCAGGACTGCAAAGATAGCATCCTTTTTCACAGGCCTGTCTACATCCATTAAGACTAAAGGACGGGACAATGCGTCTTGTCGTTATAGAGCCCGTGAGGAATAGTCTACAGCCTCGAAAACAAGTTCAACTCAAACTATCTCAGCCTGCACCTAATAGGCCTATCTAATTTCAATACATCCTAGAGAAAACTCGCGGCATTAGCCAGAATTTGTCTATAAAATGAGCCCACAAGAGGATAATATGCTAATAAGCATCTCTCACGTTGGCAGACTCAGGGCGAAGCTATTACTTTTATTAGTTTAAAAAAATATGCTATAGAATAGTCCAGCTGACTAAAACTACCCTAAATAGCATGTGCTTATTTTCTGGTGAATAAGGAGAACCGAACAGGCCATATGTGACAAATAAGACGTCTTTTCACCCGCATAAATGTTATATCACCTCTGGCTGTTGTTCAGCAGCTTAACTGTTGCAGAATGGGCGTATAGAGTAATGACTTGTGGACCCTGAGGGACACTTGGTACATCGTTGCTGACAACAGTGTCAAAATGGATCCTTAACCCTCTTCATATTATTACCACTCGAAAATGAAAAGCGATAGAGGGAGAACAGGGGCGAGAAAAGCTGCCGAACATAATTACCACAATGCATTACGGCGTGCGTGATATTTTCCCTGCCATGTGAAATCTCTCAGAGGATTCAGACATGCCTTGATATTCCGTTTGCAGTGAGAACTTTTAATTATACATGAATGAGTTTTAGTGCTGCCTTTCGGTGAGGACCTCTGAGATTAGAGCGCTGTATGCCGAGCTTCCAGGGGGTCATGATTAGCTAGTCACACAAGGCTGAACGTTTGATTGAATTTAGCTGGGAAAATTAAATGTTGAAATTTGATAGGGTAGAGGTTACTGTTTAAGAAACTTAAATAAGGCCATCAGGAGAGCGGTGCACTTTTAAGGGAATAGAATCAGTTGCTTCTAACTCTCTGAGGGTCGTCAGTGTACTATTATATTATAAAAAAGCAGAGTAACATTGATTAGAATGATATTACATTGATGTTGATTTCACTGTACGTGCTATATGTAACCTAAAAGCTCTTTAATTTTCAGAGGGAGCGAAAGACATCATGTAAAATGTGTAGTATGGCCCAGATATCAGTAGAAATATCAGTAGAGCCCCAAGATATTGCTCTTAGAAGCCAGAGATTAATAAGAGACTTGCTCTATATATCTAGACCTGTGGGGGGGTATGTATTTGTTATTAAATGTGGTCCAATTGCACATGGAATGTAGACTTTGCCTCAGAATGGAGATTGCACTGCCATTCATCTGTTTACGCCAGAGGCAAATAATACATATTTCATCCATATTTGACATTCTTTGCATGCTGCAGCTTGGGTAATTTGGATAAAACATAAGCCATGTAACTAATATTTCCATTTAATCTTTTTTCAATATCTCGACAAGCTATTAGCTATATTTAGATATATACACTACCGTTCAAAAGTTTTAGAACAGTAAGATATTTAATTGTTTTTAAAGATGTTTCTTCTGCTCATCAAGGCTACATTTATTAGATTAAAAATCCAGAAAAACTGTAATATTGTGAAATATTATTTCAATTTAAAATAACTGTTTTCTGTGTGAATATATTTTAAAATGTAATTTATTCCTGTGATACAAAGCATCATTACTCCAGTTTTCAGTGTCACCTTTCAGAAATCATTCTAATATGCTGATATATTACTAGAGTTGTCAATGTTGGGAAAAGTTGTGCAGCCAAATATATTTTTTGGAACCTGTGATTTTTTTCTCCTCAGGATTCTTTGATGAATAACAAGTAAAAAACAACGTAATTTTTTACCAAGTATAAAACATTTCTAAAATGTAAATCTATGCTGTGACTTTTTTGCTCATTTAATAGATCCGTTGTTAATAAAAGTATTTATTTCTTCCAAAGAAGAAAGAATAAAATAGAAGTTTGCACAACAGTTAATGCATTTCTCAAAACTATTAGTCATGTGTGCACATCATAGTAGCAGTTTCTCGTTTTTTTCAACAAATTGCAAGTGCTTTTGGACATGCATCAATTGCTTTCATACAACTCTCTGCTGTTTTATAACATTATCATTTGCTTATGTCAGTAATAGTCCTCATTTCATTGCTTGAGTCATTACATACAAAAAAGGTTGAACTAGTTGTCAAGCAATGAACTATCCATTTTGAGCAAGTGACATGGTTTTGCAGGTTATCTACTAGGTTTTGCAGTTTGCACTAATAGTTTTGGGAAATGCATTAACTGTTGTGCAAATTTAAATACTGTTGTGAGAAATGCACCAAAGCGACTGAGAAAAACTGTAAATAAATACTTCTCTTTTTAATATTTTCATGATCAAAGAATCCTAAAAAAACGATTAAGCAGCTCAACTTTTTCCAACACCGATAATAAAACATCAGTATATTAGAATGATTTCTGAAAGGATCATGTGATAGGGTAGAGACACTGAAGACTGGTGTAATGATGCTTTGAATCACAGGAATAAATTACATTTTAAAATATATTCTCACAGAAAACAGTTATTTTAAATTGTAATTATATTTCACAATATTACAGTTTTTTTCTGGATTTTTCATCTAATAAATGCAGCCTTGATGAGCAGAAGAAACATCTTTAAAAACCATTAAATATCTTACTGTTCTAAAACTTTTGAACGATAGTGTATGTCACACACATACACTCAGTGTATGATTAAAATGCAACAGTTTGCTCAAAGAGCAATTATCCTTTTAAACTCTTAAAGTTACTGCACTTGATTCAAATTAAAATCATATATCACACTTAACATAATATATCTATGTGATATCTCTTGGCTCCATTTACACACTAAAAACAATACCAAGATGATTTTGGAACTGCAGTTTCAACAAAGAAAAAATCAGTTGCCATGAAATACCATAAATCTGTAAAGTAGGCATTACCAAAATACAATATCTATAAAAGAATAATGTATACTGTGAATTGAGTGTCCTTTAGGTTAAAGTGGTCTTGCTTTGTAGTCCCTGGGCTTTCTGTAGATGAATAGGCTGAAATCAGTGGTTTATCACTGATTGAGAAGGTCTGTAGAAAAAAAAAGAAACCCACATGACTGTAATTGCATCTCTTTTTTGCCATTTTTAACCCTCTTTTAGTACGGATGAGTAAAGCTGGTGATGCCACTCTTGCTGCCTCACCGCAGGTGGGAACAAATTGAGCTGAAGCTCATTAAGGAAAGTGTCATGACGATGGTGATCTAACCTTCAGCCGTCTCTCAAAGGATCTCAGAGAAGGCCGGGCAGCTGCAGTTGTCTCTGTCCCTGTGCTGATCGAGTCTGCAGACTCAGCCATACTGAATAATGCACAGCACCTGCCTGGGCTGAAGGAGGCCTGCTGTGTGCTCAAGAAGAAAAAAACGGCCTGCTAATTGACATTGGTTTCTCATGCTGTGCTAATGAATTATCCATGGAGCAGGGATGAGGCACGGTGTGTGCTGTCCTGTGAGGTGCGTGCGGGTATCTTCAGGAGAGGTTAACAGATAAATGATGGTGTTTTTAAGTGCCATCTGAATAGTTAGGCCATTATTCTGGATCTCGATTAGAAGATGAGATGTTGGGAAAGGGCGATGTCAAATTTCTTTAGGGAAATTACAGAATGTCTTCCATGTTCAAATCACGACATTAGCATGATGTTTGTCATTACACTGAAAGAACTCCAGGCCGTTAATATGCATGGGCTAAATTTCTAATAATAGGATGCTCACTTTTTCCAAAATTTCTACACCTTTTGATGCTTGATCTTATATTCATTCTTCTTTTGAACATTGTTCATGATTATAATAATATAATATAATATAATATAATATATTGGTCTTGTTTCGGACTTTAACATAATGGAAAAAAAGTAATAATAAAGCATAAGTGGGTGTTTCAAAACTTTTGACTGGTAGAATCTGGTCCAACAGGTGGTCAATAATGGAACAGTGCAAAATGAGAGCAAATTTGGTAAATGTAAAATTACTTTTTAGCTCTACAATACTGTACATTCTTCTACACAATGCTAATTGTAAATAATACAATGCATCTAAACATCTAATCAGATCAAATTATGAGTTTAGAACCACTGATCTAAAGCGCATGGAAGTATATTCTCACCTGGTGTAGTGTAGAAATACAATTTGATGATCAATTTGTTTTTGTGTTGCCATTCAAAGTACCCTATTTTGTCAGACGATATAACAGGCCGTTTATAATGTAGCTTCAATAAAAGCAATCAGTCTAGAAAGTGAACGTCAAACACATATTTTATCCTGTGCATTATTTCCCACAATATATGCTGATGTAGACAAACAAGCAAGTAACAGCTGTATACGAGCATGCTTAAATCACTGCAGGAGCCAGTGTGTTGCACACAAAGATAAGCCATTTATGTCTGTTATTGTAAATTGATGCTGCTCACAGCTTGGTTTCATACTTGTCCGCTTTTAAATTCACTTCTTATTTTTTCTGCGCTCTTATCTGAAATTACTGTTCAAAATTACTGTCTCTTATGAAGAATATAAAACCCTAATTAGTCATACCTTGTCTCAGAAAGCCAGAAACGTAACTCAGCAATTTCCCTGTCATTATTTCTGTGAAGACTCAAAAAAAAAAAGAAAAAGCGAGCCACTCTACATTTTAAATGACAAAACTGCATGTAGTATTACTTCCCTTGTTTTAGGAAAATACAAATTTTAAACATAACTAAGAGAAGTGATTTGCATTGCAACAACAGTAAGATAATTTACAGTAACTCAACTGTGTACTTGGAGTAAATTTCAACAAAACACAGGGCTCTGAAAATGAATTGATTTTCTTAACAGAATAGCTTTTAAAATGATTTTTAATCATTTACTCATTCTCAAAGTGTTCTGAAATTGTGTTACTTACAATTATTTTCTGTATAATGCAGAAAGGTACATTATCAAGATAAAAAAACAGTATTAGCAGTAAAAAAAATTGCTAATAAGAGCATTTCTGCTTCTCTAGTTAGTTCACCCCAAAATTAAAAAGTCCATGTGACTCAACTTCAGTTTTGCGACGCTATGAGAATACTTTTTTTTTTGCGCAAAGAAAACAAAGTAACATCATTTAACCTTTCTTCTCATGCTTCCATGCTTTCCCCTAGGCCTAAACAACTGTGGGTTATGTGAAATACACTAAAGTGTGTGTTTATGTGTTGTGTTGTGATACTCACCAATATAGCAAAAGACGTAACTCAGGGGAAAAGAATGGTTGTGTAAGGACCCGGTTTACTAGCCCGGATGCTGCGCGTCTTGCTCTTCCACTTCACACTTCAGTTCCTGCAACATTGGTTTCTAATTTTACTTTTTATGTTTACCTCATTTAAATCCGACTCCAAGTTAAATTCTCTGACATTAAAATTACAATACTAAATTTAGGTGTTTTTAGTTATCTTAATTTAGAGATCTGATCCTCCTAGATCTGCTATACTTTCTGTTATCCGTTCCTTGTGGGACCTAAAGTCTGACATCGGCCGAAACGCAGTTCCGTAAAAACACAAACTCGCCAGACTGATAATTGCTCAGAGATTGGAGGGAACCCGTATCTTTTAGTTTACTTGGTCCTTGTCTAACCCAACTTGTCAATTTCAGCGATATCAGAAATCAGAGGGTCTCCAGATAAAACGTGCTTACTGCTCCTGTTTTACTGTGCCCCCAGTTTGCATATCCTGGCCTAATATTTTTGTGCGCTAAAGCCTCTGCACACACTACTAGTGACAAAGATTTCAGCAGTCTAGAATGAATCAAGAAATAATGTTTATTTTATTTGTCAGGTAAAATTATATCAAGCCAATTACATAATTAGGCAATGAGAATCCAATTCAATTTCAATTTAAAAGAATGCATAACCTCAGCAAATGCATACCTGACGGTCAGAGAAACAAGCTGCCACATGGGAGATCTAGATCCCTTACATGTTGCAGCGTGGCGGTTATTCTGCTTACAGAAAATCCTCCCTTGCTGCTTTACTTTTCTCTTTAAATACTCAAACCAACACCCCCACAAACCTTTAAACACAAAAGACCATTTGTTTGTCAGATGTTCCTGCAATCCCGGGTCTGCACCTGCTTGAAATGCTCAATCTATTGCTCCAGAGGGAGGACACAGCCCCTTTATCAGTAACCAATTTTGTGAAAGGTTTAAATCTTTTTAACAATGTAAGTGACTACTGTGAAATTTAGACCATTTTACCATTCGCACTCAGACCTTTCAGATGAGTCTAAATATGACAATGAAAGAACAATATCTTAACAAGATATGATGCTTGTAGCTTAGATTCTTCTTAGTTGCTTGAATCAGAAATGTGTGGGTGTGTGTGCTGTGGGGAAAGGATGGGGGTCGTAAAATGGGCAAGAAAAAAGTCTGTTGTCTTTGAAGATCCCAGACTGTCTTTTTATTGCATGCCATCTGCAAGCGTGCAAGAATTTCCTCTGCATTATCTGCCCGAAGAAGAGATCCAATTTTTTCAACTCTTACAGTTGTGTAAGTTATTTTATTTTTGTAATCTTTGTGCAAAAAAATTAATCTCATAGCGTTGAAGTTGAAGGAAGTTGAGCTACTGATGTCTGTTTTATCAATGTATTTACTACGTTTCTGGATTTGGGATAATTTCAGTTGTGTTGTTGTCTATGGAGGGTCAGATGGCTCTCAAATTTAATCCAAAATATCTTAATTTGTGTTCCAAAGTTGAACGAAGTCTTAAAGGTTTGGAACGACATGAGGGTGAGAAATTAATGACAGAATTTTCATTTTAGGGTGAACTAACCCTTTATATCATGGCTTATGCTGTAGGTATGGAGAGCAGAAGTGCTCTCCTTTTCTCACCTGTTCCTCTCTGCAGGCTGTTTTCCTAGAACTGTGGCACCTGATGAACTGCTTATAGACCAGGGCGGATAATCCATATCTGAACTACAAAATTCTCAAGAGCCGTTTCCTAGTACCAGTCAGGTGTGGGAACCCCTGCCTCAAGACATACACTCCTGAGCTCTCTTTCTTATTCTTTCACTGTTGTCTTTAAATGAAGGTAAAAAAAATTTTCATCTCTTTCCTTAGTTGCAATATCTTTCTCTTAGATGTAATAAAATATTAAAGAATGGGGAGAACAAACGCAGAACATTAAGAATCTTTCACTGTAAAAACCCATATTGCTTGGCTTGAGGCTCCTTGTGTAGGCTATAAAATGCTGGGTTTTTAAACAGTGCTAAAATTGACATGGCTGCAATGTACTTGGAGTTTTAGAGATCAAGTCAAGTGACTTTTATTTATTTATCGCCCAAGGGTAGCATGTAGAGTATGAAAAGTCCTAGTACTAAGCCCTGAAGTACTCCATTGTGAACAATTTCACTTCTTAACTTGCTGCTACGAATTGATAAGTTCGGTGACTCCCTACAGTTGCATAATTTCAGTTCTCACCTCCATCATGTTTATTCTGCAAAGTTTATCTAATGATCATCTTATTCTGCTCATTTCTCCATTACATAAGAATGGATTTGATGCCTTACGAACGTATAATCAGATCAAATGACGCTTGTGTTCTGAAATGTTTTCTACAAACTCCAGTGTGTTTACAGTAATGCCTTCATTTGCATGTTTTCATTTTGCTAGACATTTTTAGAGAGAGAAACAAGATGCTTGCAGGCTGATTACTTCTCCTCTGTGACTTTTAGTTAAACATCAGCCCACATCCAATTCTCTTCGCTATGTTGTGTTTTTCTGTTATCTCAGTCTCTTTCTAAGTTTCTTTCTGACAGAACTGAACTCCCTGCTCTCTCACGTCGCATCTCTTTTCAACAAACACACACTAAACTTCACATCTTAATTTAAGATATAATTTAAAATGAAAATTCTCTAAGAGATATGAAAAGATTGTTTTTTCAGGACTGATAGTAAAGAACATGATCAAGGTGCACTAGACTCACATTCTATTTGAAATACATGCTTATTTGTTTGTTTGTTTAAGTTTTTTAGTTTTGGTTAAGTTATTATTAGGCTAAATTTAGACCCACTGTCCAGTGTGCATTTTTCTAATCAGTTATTTCACCTGATGACAATACCTGATAAAAATGATAAAAAAACAAATAAACACTTAGAGGCATTTGCATCTGAACTCTTCATTTTAACTCATTCTCCGTGGTACAGTATTTGCAGATCACTTTGGGCTCCTCATTTTACTTTATACCTCCTTTAACCTTACTAAACTAATGTACTACTAATGTAGTAAGCAAAAAACTTTCTCTGTGTGGGAAAAAATTTGGATGTAGCAGCCAATCAGTTAGGCTTGGCATCTTGCTGTTGTGGGGTGAGCTTTTGTAATCTGTTGAGTGAAGCTTAATAAAATGCGTGAGTGGAAAGGGGTGCTAAAGCCGGGCCTGTTGTTGATGGTTTTGTATATCCCTCTAAAGCCACTCAAGCAGGGCTGAGGGTGGGCTCACTTTCAATATTTATGAAATTGGCTCTGTGTGAAATTGGTTTTTGCCTAATGGATCCTTGCATGACTGCACTCCTTAAAAGACACTGGAGTCACAAGAAAGGAGAAATGAAGAGAGCAACAGAGTTGAAGAGAGGGATAATATAAGATGAGTTGAGAAACGGCAAAACCCTCCAACCAATGCCTACTCTAAATATTAATATATTACAAGAGAGATCAACCAATAGGTTTCCACACAATTCAAGGAATTGTTCAATAAAAGAATTCTGACACTTCACATCAACCCATAGTTATCTCTTGCAGCTATCCT
Source organism: Enteromius unitaeniatus (assembly GCA_032359435.1). Lineage (NCBI taxonomy): Eukaryota > Metazoa > Chordata > Actinopteri > Cypriniformes > Cyprinidae > Enteromius > Enteromius unitaeniatus. The sequence goes on from JAUMHI010000049.1 coordinate 927,157, forward strand.
ATTTGCAGATTTGTGAGCTTTCAAAATTTTGCCTTGACTTTATGACTGCGCCATTTGCTTCAAATGGCAGATCTGTAAGTTGCACCATGAAGTCACCCAGAATGCAGAACGCAATTTACACTGGTTTCAAGAGGAAACCATTTTGCTGCACAGAGGGAAGCAGTGGCTTTCCAGAGAGCTCTTTACACTGGTTTTATCGTCTAGGACCCAATCAGCCGGCTAATGAGGATGACCGTGAGCTTGCTCACTGTAACGGTGATATGGATGCTGGGGAAACTAAAATGTAAAGCTGCCCGGACAGAATGGCACGCACTATAATATCGTGGTACATTAAGCAATAATTGGAAGGACCTCCTGATTATGAAGTCAGCCCATTTGGCTGGAGTGCCACATCTCCCCTCTTTCACAGATGGTTAGCTTAGATTAAGTGGGGAAAAATCAAATGTACGGGCCCTATCTCTTTGGGGCAGTGCTGGAGCATCTTACTCAGAGGCCTTGGTAATTTATGAGGAGGACGGGACTCCCGTGGATCCCTCCGTTGCTCCATATGTCTGCCTGTGACATTTACCAGACTATCTGGATTAATTAGTTTTCATGGCCCATACACACGGGGCATGTTCGGAAAGAATTCCCATAGCCGTTTCAGCTTCCAACTGCACCAAAGCATCAACCTGTCCCATGAGCCTTTTCAAGCCATTTATATATGAAGTGTGACCCTAAGAGTTCCATGGAGGAAAGCTAACCGTTACCATTCATCTCAGTGGTAGTTTCCAGGAAAAATGTGATCTGAAAATTTAAATCTGGATTGATCGGTATGAACATACTCTATCATTCAAAAGTTAGGGTCCGTAAGTCAGAAAAGTCTCTTATGCTTTCCAAGACTACATTTATATAAACTAAAATACAGGAAAAACTGAACTATTATTAGAATATTCATGTAAAGGCAAAGCTGCATTTTTAATTACTCCAGTTTGCATAGTCACATGATCTTTCATAAATTATTCTAATATGCTGATTTTGTGCGCAAGAAATATTTCTTACTCTTAACAGTTGTGATGTGTAGCATTTTTGTTTTTCAGGATTCTATTATGAAAAGAAACTTCAAAGGAAAAGCATTTATTTGAAATTGAAAAATGTTTCTATAGTGCTGTTTAAAAGATTTCTAAGTATCTTTTATGTTTCAGAGAATAAAGAAAGCCAGGCTTGGAACAACATGAGGGTGAGTGAAGATGACACAATTTTCATTTTTGGATGACCCCTTTGAGAACAATCCAAACAATGGGCTAACTGAACCCTACTAAACAACCAAACACTACCCCCACACTCATACTTCCCACAGTATAATCAAATGCAAGTGCAAAAGATAATTTCAAACAAGTTCCCCAAACACTCTTTTCATCTGTGAGAGAAACATACAGTCCTTTCCCAAACTAATACATTGGTTGATTTAATGTTGATAGGTCTGACTTAAACAGTGTTGACAGAGCCACAGAGACCCAGTGATTTAGGGGAGTTACCCTAAAGTGCCATCCCTAGCTAGAGATGCAACAGTATCGCAGTATATGGTCTGCACAAGACCGAGAAACTCGGTGGCCCACACTGCCTGCTCCAGTGCCCTGTGTTAAACGGAAAGGACCGCAAGAGGAAGCTCTTCATTATACAACTGCTTAAAGGAGTGAAATGCCTCGAGAGAAGGAGGGAAGGGAGTGAGGGAGGGGAACTGACAGACTCATCCCTCTCCGTCTCTCTCCATCCATCCTGTGTGTTCATGACAGCTGTCAGCCAAGCAGAACGCCTACTGCCAGTCAGGTTATTCATATTCCCAGCCTGCAACCGGAGAGAGGGATGGGGTGGGAAGACAGGATGTTAGATGGGGAAAAGTGGAGGATAAAAAAGGTGATGATACGTCTGTTTAACACTAAGTAGAGAGTTTTTAAATAGGAATTAAAAAGACGGTCAGGCAGAAAACAAAAAGTTAATTTACAGTCTGTCATATAATAAATGTTTGTATTCAGCAAGAACACTTTAAATTGATAAAATTATGTTAAATACTAGCGGTTCTCAGTTTCAGTCCTCATGTACCCCCGCTCTGCAGATTTATTATGTTTCTCTTATTGCTTCAAACGTTTGTTTTATTAGAACGTAAGTGCCCTGCAAAGTGGACATCAGGATATTCTGACATAATTCCAGTTCGAAGTGAACATATAGACGGTTTCATAAGGTGCATGCGCCTGAACTGAAGTCAACTTCTGGTCTGTGTATTGATGAGTAATAAAGTCTGTCTCAGGTTATTGTGCTCTGGGATGTGTTACACATACATGTATTTATTTGTGAGGCCACGATATCAACAATATCCAAAATATGACCACGTAATGCACATTAAAAAAATCAAACCAAGGCGTGAGTGTTTTTATATCACTGTATTTCTGAATGAAGAAGAATGTCTTTAGAAAACGTGATTTTCATTTCATCCTGCATAGTTCAGACTGCATGATTTTAGCCCCGATTTTGACTTGCCGACAGGTTTTGAGAAATCAACGACAAATGCCCGAAATCACTGGCAAATCGATGCTTGTTCACGTGAGTGACAATCACACAGTGTGAATTATCAAAGAGGTGATCTGAGAAAAGGTGATCTGCCGACACCCGTGAGATATTTGGCATGCTAGATATCTGGACCTGTCGGCCATTCAGAATCATGCCGTGTGAAATTTGTTCTGACTGAATAACATCAGTGATTACTTACAGCCAATCAGAGAGCAGCATCTAGGGCAGCGGAACATTGGGGGAGGAGTTATGAAGGTATAGAAAGTAAATATCCTCCATAATCATCTTTTTTTAGTTGCAAATGAGCGCACATGCAATTTGTATGGCAAGATTATTTTGCTTGCTATCATTTTTAATAATAATCACAGTCTCACGTGAGATCTCCGGTCTTGTACAAGTGACCTCGCGTTGTTTCCATGAGTTCCAAAGTAGTGAATCAAAGTTGATTCTTCCTGTTGTAAAGTCATGCAGTGTGAAACCCCCTGTCACCGATCTATCATGCAGTGTGAACACATCAGCGACTGAATCGTACCCCAGATAGTCATGCAGAGTGAAAAGATCTGTGACACGGCTACTTTGAAAATCGTGCAGTCTGAACTTGGCATTACGAGCACTTCCCGACCTCACGATCATTTTTAAATATGTTTAAACTTCGGGAGTTGTCAGTTGAAAGCGTGACGTGTGTGCCGTTGAACGAGCCGATTTGTTGAGCAAAGTGGAAATGACCAATCAGAAGCTAAAAAAGAAAACCACAGAAGAAGAAAGATGAGCATGGCAGCGCCACGGAGAATTTGGACTGTCGAAAAAGAGGACAAACTCACTGAACTCTGGCAAGAACAGCGAGCACTAAAATCGTGCCGTGTACCACTGCGTCAGTAAACAAAGTCACTTGTGACGTGTGCGTGACCATACGGTCTTCTGACTGTCCGAATTCGCACCATGTACGAGACATGCAAAATATGCAGAGCGAGGGTAAGTTACGCGAGGACTGGAATTGAGAACCCCTACTCTACACTAGTAAAAAGAGTAAGTGTCAAGATATTATTTTCCTACATGAGCAAAGACGACAGTAATGTTATTTAAATCACATAATTTTAAGATGCATGGCAACAGGTTTCACCAAATATGCTATCTAGGGGTGGCACGGTTCATGAAAAAAAAACGGAACCGTTCGGTTTGCTTGTCTCGGTTCGGTGCAGTCATGTGTCGCACGGTTCGACGGTTCATGACATGCGCAATGTAGCCTCGTGCCCCGTATGTGATGTCAGTGTGTTTCCCTTTCGCACAAAATAATTGAGATGTCTACGATGTGGTGTGAGTGCTGCAGGTCACAATACTGTACGTGTAGAAATGGCAAGAGAGAAGGAAGGCTGTCTGGAGGATGCGCCAGAGTTGTATAAATCTGGTGTGTGAGAACATTTTGGATTTCATGTTACCTATTAGAGGATGGATACCCGACATCAGCGTGAATGTGTGTCTGTGTTATAACAGCGCTTTTTGTCCTGTGTGCGCTGATGCTCTCATCCGTTGACATTTCCGAATGCCTTTCTACAGTTGCTTAATAAAACCGTGCTTTCCGCACAAAAATATGCATGAGTCATTATTATGAGAAAAAATTTGGTTACAGCTCTGTCGTACACGGGCCAGGCTCGGACAGAAAAATGTGGCCCGATCCGCACTCTATTACCTATGATGATAGCGGAAATAAAACAATAAATAGAACTGCGACTGTATGCAAGAATTGTGCAACACGCATCCAAATCAGTTTATGAATTTTTTAATACTATATCCTAAATTGTAGATAATTAAGCTATATATCATATGCTGAAGTACATTTCTGGAGTGTTAAAGATTAAAACAAAAAATAACAAGAACCGTACAGAACCAAAAACCGTGACCCTTTCTCAGTGCCTGCAAAATAGCATAGGTTTCATAGACAACTGGCTGAGTTTTTGGGGCAGACCTGACCTGTTTAAAAGAGATGGTCTTCATCCTTCTTGGGGTGGTGCCGCTCTTCTCTCTA
>JAUMHI010000049.1:938263-948459 GCA_032359435.1 Enteromius unitaeniatus
AACGTTTTTTTGAAGAACTGTAATAGACTTACATTTTTGAAAAGAAAGTTCAACAGAACAATAATTTGTTAAATGTCTGTATATTCTTGGCCAAAAGTATTGGTATTATGTTTTGTGGTGTTCATTTACGTTGTTTTTATTGTATTGTACTGTAAGTATTGTCAGAGATAATATAGAAAAAATGTGAATGAACACCACATTTAAAAAAAAACAAAACAAAAAACAACAACTTTACTTAAGCAGCAAATTATGCAAAAGACAATGTTTGTCACAACCAATATTTTTGGCCACGACTTTACTGTCCCTTGATCAAGTTAATAATAATAAAAAGCTCTTATTTATTTAATATATATTTATTCTATGCCAGTTTGTTTGTGTATTGTGACATTGTATCCAAATCCACCCAGTGGTGGTGTTTTTTTTTTGTTTTTTTTTTATAAATCTATTAAAATATTTACCCCTCTCTCAAATCAAAGTGATCTCTGATGCCTGTCTGGGTGATGTCATAGACCCATAGTAGTCCCTCCCATAGTAGTTTGATTTACAGTAGTATTTCAGACTGGTGCTTTAGGATTTGGTCACCGATGTGATCACCCTAAGAAGCAGCACAATTTTGCTGCTTACCTTTTGGAACAGTCATCACGCATCCCCTCTACCCATTAAATATATTTACCAAGTATCTGAAGTCACTTCAATGCTTTATGTTCTGCTCGATTGGGTTTTTTGTTTCAGGACGTGAGCACACTGTTCAACAGGAACACCTGAGAGCTCTTTTTATCAGGTTACACTAAATGAGCAAACAAGCACCATGAGCTCAAATGAGGTTACACAGAAAGACGTCTGCCGCTGTCGTCTTCCTCCAATTAAGACTATTTATTCTGCATGAAGTCTTTTTTTGGATATAAGGTGCAGCACGTTCCTGGCTCTCACTGCTCCTTCAAGCATTTCCGATTTATCCGTGTAGGAGCAAGGAGACAAGCGGCACGTATCCATAATTACAAACTGATTCAATCATCATTGTTGTCATTACCGTGACTGATACATGCTGGCGATGATAGCACAGCAACGCAGAAGTGTGACACTCAAAGACAAAGCGCTCCCTTCCCTGATGTACCTGTGTGTGTGTGTGTGTAAGAGAGGGCAAGAGATCAGAGTGAAAGAGCCGGATTTAATAAAATCCATTGTTCTGATTTATGAAGTGTGACCCCCAGATGATTCATCTGATCATATAGTGCCAAATGAGGGACAGGCATGTCACAGGACTCTGTGTGTGCCACCTTTTACATGCAAGATACCATGAAATTGAAATTTGGTCATCTTCATGTCAACCTCCCCATAATTCCAAACCTGTATGAACTGTTTGACAGCATTTTGTTTTTTGATGAAAGTCAGTGGGGTCCAGTGTTGCTTTGAAATCCACTGACAGTACACACATTCTTTAAAATATCTGATTCCGTGTTCCACAGAAGAAAGTAAATGAATAGCAGGTTCATTTTGGGGTCAACTAACTATCCCTTAAACTTGCTTACTTTCAGGCCATTCAGAATTTAGAATTACATCACCTTTGCATAAATAGATTCACCGCAGTGAATGGGTGCCGTCAGAATCAGAGTCCAAACAGCTGCTAAGAACATCTCAAAAATCCACAAGTAACCCACATGACTCCAGTCTATCAATTAATATCTTGTGAACAAAAATGCTTATCCTCCATTCCATTTTGTATTGAAAAAAAAAAAAGTTTAATTTGAGTCAAGAACAGACTATTCACAGATCTGCCACTGAAAAACCAGTATGTAGTGGATTTTCATGAGAGAAGACAACAGCGTTGAATGGTTGCATGCAGTACATGTAGGCTACATTTCACTGGATGGCGTGTTATGGAATATGCAATCATATTTTGGCATGAAATAATGGCTTAAAGTTAAATGCTTTGAATTTATTACAAACTGCCTCTTTTAACTATAAAATACATTAAGTGATGGACTGGAGTTGTTCGTATTACTTGTGGATTAGTGTGGTGTTTTAATCCGCCTTTTATACTTTCATTCTGATGGCACCCATTCATTGAAGATCAAGTAATGTTAAATTTATGCAAATCTGTTATGATAAAGAAAAAAAAACTAAATGACTTAAAGAGGAACACCTATTCCTTTTAAGCTGTTTTTTAATTGCAAAACTAAGTAAATTTGGAGATTAGAATAAACCCCAGACCAGAATGCTACAGAAATCTCAAAACAGTGCTGCCTGTAATCAGTTATTTGAAAGATCAGCAGATTTCAGAAAGTTCAACAATGCTTTGACCTTTACCATGTTTATATGATTCATATTTTGCTTAGTTTTCTTTCTTTTCTTCTGTTTAACATCCATTGAATTACTTTTTTCTAATCAGACTTGCTTGTCTTTCTGAACACGTAGCTCAGGAGCCACATCTCACTCTGTTGCCGGGAGCGACACATTAAAAGCACACCACTCACAATAGATATTTACCCGCAGACAGCCAAAATGACTTTTATTCACCATAGTAGTTGCTGGCCGTGACTGCTCCAGAGGGGATTTCATCCTTGTGGGGTTGTGGTAAGCATGAAATCAGAATGAGACCATCTGTTGCTTGAACATCTGCACGAAGAGAGGAAGAGAACCGGAAACGAAAGCGACACGGAGCATCACAACACAAAAAGGCACCATTACAATAAACAATTCAGGTATCACGGTCTGCTCCACAGTCAGCATGACAACCAATTTTTCATTCAAAGATTTTGGGCTAAATTGCCAATGTGAAAGACCTATTTCTGAACTAGTTGTTTTGAAATCGTTATTGGTCAAATCATGCACGCTTTGAGGCAAACGCTTACATTTTCTAAACTTTTTGCCGCATGACAGAATGTTAAAAGGGTAGTTCCCCGAAAATGAACATTTTACCGTCATTTAGACACCCACATGTCCTTCCATACCTGTATGGCTGCTTTTCTCAGTCAGTCAGACGAGTTTTAGCAAAAAATATGGTGGTCCCCCTTAAGCAAATTTTTTTACTTATTTATTTTTTCCTAGTTGCATTTGCACAGGAAGAAGCAACTCTGAATTTGAAAAAAAAAACAAAAAAACTTTTTTATTAACACCATTTATTAACGTCAACAACTGGTAATAGAGGATGCTGTGATCAGAGCTGTTTCTGTTGTGCATCAAGGGTTTCATGACAATGAAGATGGAATGTAAACGCACAATTTACATGACTAAAAGGGCATGAAAATCTGACATAATCTCCTTTTACAGCTTTCTGTGTTACATATCACAGGGCTGGGAAATATATTGCACAATATATTCATGCTCATCTTGTCAGTAAAGCCCGTTCTTTGATTAGCAGTAAATCTCCATCACCTGTTTTCAAATGGAGCAGCAGTAAATACACAGAGCCATATCGCAATTAGTATCAGAAATGAATCGCCTGCGAAACTGAGTGTGACATTGCGTAGCTTGTCAATGATCTATGACTCTGTATTTACCACTAATCAAAGAATCTGCTTTACTGACGAGATGCGCATGAATATATAGTGCAATATATAGCCCAGCCCTAATCGAGGCTAAGAAAACAACCCAATGCATTACGACAGGTAACTGCCGTTATCCATGTTTTCCGTATTTGTGAAGTAAATTTATTTGCATGGCTTTTTATAAAAGGCCAGGCCGCCAGCGTTTTGTATGCATTTGGTCAATCATCATACACTTATGTTACTAGTTCCTATAGAACTATTTTAGGCCCTACTCTGAAGGAAGGGCTAATTTAGTTCCCCCAAACTAGGGGTAGGCAAGTTCGGTCTTGGAGAGCTATTCTACAGAGTAGGGCCTAAAACTGTTCTATAGGAACTACTAGAGAACTTGCCTATTCCTGCCCCAAACGTAATTCCTAGAACTAAGTCCTTTCCTACTTCCAGTGATGCTAACAAACCAAAAAGCAGATACAGTAGTTCTGCCAATAGTTCTAGAAACTATGAAAAGGTTCCTCTGGTGTAAAAGCCACTCTGAACTCTGATTTAGTTGTACAGCATCAACAACATCTAACTTTTTTATTTTTATTTTTTGTGAGAATCCCCTTAAGCACATTAATTGCAGTTGAAGTTGGTTGCTAAGCAAACGGATTTTGGTTAAATTTTATGACTTTAAAAAGTATTGGCCAATAATCTTTAATAATTAACTGTATAAGTAATTGGAAGGAAAAGGGAGTTCAAAGCAGCCCTCTTTTCTACTGCAATACAGTAAACATGTATAACATGTATTATTCCATTCGGTTGAAATTTGAAAAATAACACATTCACATTTTCCTCCATTTTTGCTATAGGGTGACATGAACCTATATTCTCAGGTGTGATAACAGTAAAAGTGTGGATCACACGTTGAAAAGTGTTTGTAAAGGGAACCAAACAAAAACCTATTTTCATGTAGGACGGTCCAACTTTTTAATAATCTACAACAACGCCTGACGTTTTCCCAAAAAAGGACTTCACTGGAACTTTTTGCAGTAATACTAAGAAAAACAGCAAACTGTTTAGCTAACACCTGCTTGCGTCAAAGTTTTTCTGCCTCCCCCACTGTCCGTTAATATTCTGTGGCTGCGCTTGTCTCTGAAGATTTGTAACTTGGTTTGAGCACATTAAAACCCCTCTCATCTGAACAGCAGGCAGACGCCAGCGCTTTCATCTCCAATGCAAAGCCGCTCATTTTTTACAGGATAGGTTCAATGAGTTACATGGGTGACATCAGATGGTATATCTCAGAGATGGATATAGCAGGTTAGAGAAGGCTCTGAAAGCAAGTAAATACTATAATTTCTGGGGGAGTCAGCAGGGGAAGAGAGAAATGAACATTAGAGAAGTGCTTGATTTAGGACAGGTTCTTTGGAAAAGGTCTGTCACCAGAGGACACCAGACTCTGCAGCTGTTTCTGCTCTAGTGGAAGAGACTCTTTAAGACTTTTGCTAATCTTACAAATTTTGTTATTGCTCATGGGCCATTTTAAGGGAATAGTTTTTAAAAATTCCATCACAAGAGAATTATTTTGATTCCTGTAATATTTCTGTAAAACTATGTATTTATAAAGTTCTTGATATTTTTTCATCCATCTATCATGGGAGAACTGATGGTAATGGAAATGACACCAACTTAATTTGAGTAAAAAGTTAAATAAAAATCTTTCACACAATGGGTATTAAGAAGTTTTAAGATTGAAAGTCTGTGTCTGAGAAGAGTTTAAATCAATATAATATAAATATAACAAGCATTTGAAAAGTAGATAAATAAAAGTAAATAAATGAAGACATTGAAGACATCAGTTTGACTGTGTGTCAGTAGTGGTGTGAGGTGGCATTACTTAAGAGGGCCTTCATGTGCTCACCAGATGTAGCCTGTCTACCATTAGGTACCGAGGTGAGATCCTCAGACCCCTTGTGAGACCGTATGCCGTTGCGGTTGGCCTTGGGTTTCTCCTAATGCAAGACAACGTTAGAACTCATGTGGCTGGAGTGTGTCAACAGTTCCTGCAAGACAAAGTTATTGATACTATGGACTGGCCCACCTGTTCCACAGACCTGAATCCAATTGAGCACATCTGGGACATCATGTCTTGCTTGATCCACCAATGCCACGTTGCACCACAGACTGTCCAGGAGGAACAGGAGGGATGCTTTAGTCCAGGTCTGGGAGGAGATCCATCAGAAGACCATCCGCCTCCTCATCAGGAGCATGCCCAGGTGTTGTAGGGAGGTCATACAGGTACGTGGAGGCCACACACACTACTGAGCCTCATTTTGACTTTAAAGACATTACTTCAAAGTTGGATCAGCTTGTAGTGTGTTTTTCCACTTCAATTTTGAGTGTGACTCCAAATCCAGTCCTCAATGGGTTAATACATTTGATTTCCATTGATGATTTTTGTGTGATTTTTGCTGTTAGCACATTTAACTATGTAAAGAGTATTTAATAAGAATATTTAATTCATTCAGATCTAGGATGTTATTTTAGTTTCCCCTTTTACTTTTTGTGCAGTGTATTAATTTATAATTAATCTTAATCTTAATCTTTTTTTTACATTTTTTTTTAAATATATTATTAAACAAAACCTTCAAAAGTCTGCCCTAATGACCCTCACTGTATATATAAAAATGCAAATCATGTAATAGAGACATTTATTTTATCATTCAGCCTTTGAGTAGATCATTGATAAACATGAGATTCCACTGTGGGAAGTCCAGCCAGTAAGCCATTTCCCTGGAGAAGAGAGGGTCATGTGCTTGGCAGAAGGACAGAAGGGGTTTAATTCATATCCTTCCAAAGAATTTGGACCAGTTCTTCAATTGAAAACCTCAAAAGAACTCTCTGAAAGCATGGCAGAGGTCAGATCACACAGATACAGAGTGAACTATTGCCTTAAGAAGTCCATTTGAAGAGCTTCCTAATTTCGGCATTCTTACAATAGAAGTCCATTGAACTCAAATGTTGCACACCCTTGCTGCAAAAAACTCTCAACTATTTTTTGTGGAGGTTCAAGATTAAGTGTTCTTTTTATTCTTTATTTTATTCTCTTTTTGTACATCTCTTTACCACTGGCTGAACCATCGGCTTCAGCTGGAAAGAGTCCTGGTCTGATATTGTGCCAACAACAGAGACAATTAGCAAAAACCTCCCTCTCCATACAAAGTATATAAACAGAGATGGACCATTAGCTTCTCCAGAAGCTAATATTAACTCTCTGAGGATACACAAACCTGGAAATGAAGGGGTAATGTGTTGTCATGGCACTGTTTACGATGGATTTGCATTCGTAAGAGGTTTGTAATTATACAGTTTAGTTGCCATCACTGATGTTAATATTAGTTTGAAATGCCTCTGACCTTCGCCTGTGGAATCCTTGCTTCACCTCCAAATAGTTTCATGGGTCTGAATATCCAATTTTAATTCATTGTTGCCGTGGCAATAAGGTAACATGGGGACAAAGTTCACTAAAATGCATGCAAGTATAAAATTTTTTTATGGGACTTTTGTTGCCAAAAATTGCTGTTGTTGTTAATGACAGACCATAGCATTCAAAGAGGCAAAAGTATTTCCAAGTTGCATATTATTTCAATGTGAGTCAATTAGCTGATAGGGCTTTTTACATGGTACTCGACCAAGGCATACCCATCTTGAGCGTTATTAGAGAATGTTATTAGAGACACTGCTTCACCAGCTCAGTGCTAACAAACGAAAATGATAAAAACTCTTAATATGGTGATTAGTGTAAGTATTGTATTCTGTGTTGCACATAAGTGAATTCACTGACAATAAAATGGCATTTATTTCTATATGTGTATTTATTATCCGCGTATAGAACTCATTGTAAGATGATTAGAGAATGAATTAGAAATATTTAGCGCTTGCCAAATTGATATAATTTGAAACATTATTGCAGTTGCAAATAAATGCAAGTATTGGGTGATAATTGCAATACTTTTCTGTGGTTTAAAAATGTAATTGGAAAAAAACCAAACTGTAAACATGAATTGCTCCAAACATTTTTGGAAAATAAAGGTTTAAAGGATTATAGCAGTGGTGGGCCGTCAGGACCAGCAAAGCCTTCTCTGCTGGCCTAAACATGATCAGAATCCCTGACTTAGTTTTACTTTATTTTTCTATGAATGTGTATTAAATGATCTCCAATAGTATCCAATCATATTTCAGCAATCGTATTGCCAGGGTCATAGAAAACCTAAGGCCTTCCGCATCAGCAGTGCAGGCTTCTGTAGCTTAAAATGAATGGCAGTGAAAATGTTGGATTAACCAGATTTTGAGTTGGCAGCCACAGAGCCATCAACAGGCTTATGATAACGTCAGGATTTTCTTGTGCGGGAGACTCTGCGTGAAGATCAGAGTTATAGGGGTATGTTAAAAGACATTATGCTTTTCTTTACTGTCTTGAATTGGCATTATTATGATGAGGTTGGATAGTTCATGTAGGACACCGCTGAAGGCCTAGGTGGGAAATGTATGGGCCGCCACTGGGTTCTAATATTTACAATAGTCGTATTATTAACTACTTTAAGGCAGGGTAAGCGATTTCTGAAATGTTGATATTTGAGTAAAACACCAAAACAAACATGCCCCTACCCCAAAAGGGTCTTGCCCCTGATTTGCCCCACACATATGTAGCTTATGCAACCCAGGCAATGATTAGTTCTGTGAAACAAAGCAGAACCAGTGTTACACCATGTCTACACCAGACATGAGCAACACCACAAATCTCAGACAGAAAACTATTGCCGCGTTCTATTTATGACATGACGTTAAAAATTGTAAATAATTTATCGCGTCCAGTGTAGTCAGACTTTAGCTGTTGTGGTGTTACTTGCCTATCCAGAAGAAACAAAGCAACCTCTGTGTTTTTTTTTCTTCCGGTTTGCTCGGCTCGGCTGTTCACTGAACACACTCTCCTATGTTATCATGTGTTACGTACATTTAATCAACTGAATATAAAAAATGTTACTTTTTAAACATTTTGTCAAGAAGATGACAAACACAAATACCGTATTTATATATTTTTGTATCTGTATATTTAGTTTGGTGGTTGATGTTTTGCTTTGTTGTGGTTAAAAAAAAAAATCCTCATTTAGAAATAAAATCTAGAAACTTTGCTTTTGGGATGATTACGAGTCTAGAACATTGCATTGATTTTGCTTTGCTTGATATATTGGCTAATTTGATCAAACTTTGCATTGCAAATAAAGAATGTATAGATCATATTTAAACATTTTTCATGTGGTAAAAAAAGGCAAAAAATCTGTATATTGTCTGTTGCTGTACCACCCACCAGTTCATGTAGTTCATGACAAACTTTGTTCTGGCCTAAAAAAAAGTGTAGCTCACTCTGCTGTTATACAAAACGACAGAGGACTACTTCTACCAGCTGACTGCACATGAATGGCACCTCAGCAGCAAACCTGACTTCATTACCTACTTTAAGGCTATGACAGTAAGCCTCGTCTTGACTTATGATGTCAGCCTCTCCTGGGCAGAGTCAGGGGCTATGTTTTATTCATCTGTGTGTAGCATTCAGCAGCGTTGTAGAAGAGTTCGCTAGTAAACACAGATTTAATGGGCCAGGCTCGTTTTTAGCTGTCTGGCAGGAGCAGCAGCGCTAGAGAAAACCATGTATAAGAAATGAGGAACAATGCTAGCCTGGGCTTGACAACCAGAGATGGGGAACGAGAGGTGACTACAGGAATGTGCTGAAAGAGGAGAGACACACTCCTGGCGGTGTAGTATAGTGTTCTCATCTCAGCAGACAGAGCCATGCTGCTGCTTCTCAATGTATGTAGCAGATGAAACATGACAAAATATTTTTTGCTACATAAATAGAAAGTTGCAGGATCGATAGCACCCCAAATTGACAAAAACACACAATTGTTGACATTTTTGCAGTTTTATTAAAAAGGAAAAACTGAAATATCACATAACACCTGGATTTGGGGGTCCTCTGTCAATTCCTCCTTGCAGATCCTCTCCAGTTCTGTCAGGTTGGATGGTAAACATTGGTGGACCACCATTTTTAGGTCTCTTCAGAGATGCTCAATTGGGTTTCTCAAGTCAGGGCTCTGGCTGGGCCATTCAAGAACAGTCACAGAGTTGTTGTGAAACCACTCCTTCGTTATTTTAGCTGTGTAGGGTCATTGTGGGAAGGGAAACCTTCTGCCCAGTCTGAGGTCCTAAGCACACTGGAGAAGGTTGCACTGAAGAGAGGTTTCTGTCGGGCCACTCTGCCATAAAGCCCAGACTGGTGGAAGGCTGCTGTGATGGTTGACTTTCTCCCATCCCCCAACTGCATCTCTAAAGCTCAGCTACAGTGATCTTTGGGTTCTTCTTTACCTCTCTCACCAAGACTCTTCTCCCCAGATAGCTCAGTTTGGCCGGACAGCCAGCTCTAGAAAGGTTTCTAGTCTTCCTAAACGTCTTCCATTTACGGATTATGGAGGCCACTGTGCTCTTAGGAACCATAAGTGTAGCACAATTTTTTTGGCCAGATCTGTGCCTTGCCACAATTCTGTCTTTGAGCTCTTCAGGCAGTTCCTTTGACCTCATGATTCTCATTTGCTCTGTCAAGCATTGTGAGCTGTAAGGTCTTATATAGACAGGTGTGTGGCTTTCCTAATCAAGTCCAATCAGTATAATCAAACA
>JAUMHI010000049.1:948521-971878 GCA_032359435.1 Enteromius unitaeniatus
AACACAGCTGGACTCAAATGAAGGTGTAGAACCATCTCAAGGATGATCAGAAGAAATGGACAGCACCTGAGTTAAACGTGTCACAGCAAAGAGTTTGAACACTTAGGACCATGTGATATTTCAGTTTTTCTTTAATAAATCTGCAGAGATGTCAACAATTCTGTGTTTTTCTGTCAGTATGGGGTGCTGTGTGTACATTAATGAGGAAACTTGTGTGTGTGTGTCTTTACATAATAAATATGCACAGTAAATAATATAAACAAAAACCTATTTTGGAGGTGATTATTCGTCGCCCACCACTGGTTTAAAAACAAGTGATTTTAAGCCGCTGAAATGCAATCAGCGGCATTTTGGTATATGTTTTACGATGATTGGAAGGGGACATCTTTGGTTCACAGTTTTGTCGTGGCTACGACTTATTAACTCGTGGGAACGTGATATTATGTCAAGGCCACAAGACCATTTTGTTGAGGTAACAACATCCTTATGTCATGGCCTCAAGATGCTATGGTGAGGGAACAACATATTTTTTTCGTTGGAGTATAGGTGTACACCTAATTAAGTTTTGTATCGTTATTGCTAGTATACTTTATGACTGCAGACTGTTTATGCCCGTGCGTGATGATAAATAAGCATGTTGTGTTTTCATTTGCAAATAAAAATGAAAAAGATGATTCAACGGCTGCACTTGTCATTAGACTATATTAATAATTTATAAATTTTTATTTATATGGTACACAACAAACATGATTGAGAAACTTTCTTGTAGTGTTACATATCACCCAAACTGAATGGAAAACGACCTGCACTAAAGTTTTCAGGTGGCTAAAGTAAATCACACTGAGTCATGGAGCTCTGCAATCATGAGCTCTGACAAATAAACATTGGAGGATTTGTGTTCAGGTAGTGAAAGCTGAATAAATGACACAAACAAGCAGGAAAGTGTTGATTACCCCGACAGATTCATATTCATAACGCACAGACCATCTATTACCCTGTAAAAGTGATCTCAACACATTTCTCCATGGCTGCCCTCATCAGCGAGTTTTCTGCGCTGTGTATCAAACACCAGCCCTTTACTCTGCCCAGCTGAGCCGGCAGAAGCAGCAGCAGCCGTCGTCAGACGCGGAGTGCTACTGGGGGCGAGCGGGCCTAGGGTTGAGCAGTGCATCACCAGGAACAGGCGCCATACATCAGAGGAGCGTAACCTGTCAAAGCGTGAATGGGTTTTGTCATGAATGAATAACTACTGCAAATGTAGCGCAAGGAGGAGAGCTTTACGCTACTAAGCCTTTTCATCTTCTCTGATCCAGGCTTTGGGCCAGACAGAAAATAAACAGAATCTTCTACAAACACAAAATCTCTGTCCCAAATGGAAATGCCGTGAGAAGTGAGGATTTTTTCTTTCTTTTCTGAGACGAGGGACAACTGACACAGCGTGTGAAAGTGTGAAGTCTATTTTAACTGACAGTACGGCTGTCTGCATAGGGTTTTTTGCGTGGTGACAGCCATCCCCTCTGGGCAAGTACAGCTGACTACAGTTGTGATTGTAACTGAAACATCCATTGGGTATTTAAACCCAGTGAATAGTTTCATTCCTGTGGCAATACTTTAATTCAGCCGACTATAGTAGAGCCGTGCTGCACACAGCAGTTTTATATTATGCAGAGAGACTGTGATCAAATTAATTAACGCTGTTGACACCGCTCAAGCAGATTATGACCCACAGACGGATGCTTCGCCATCCTTTCCAAACAAACAAAAACAAATTAATACAAAAAATCTAACTCCATTATAAACAAAACAACAAAAGTAACTGATAATAAAAGAAAACAAGGGAAAAGGTTGGTAAGAGCAGTCTAATCGGTGTGGTTTATTTCACAGTGTCGAATAAAAAAAAAAAAAAAACATGTTTACGGTCGTTTAAGGTGCATCCCAGTGTGCATACTTAAGCTTTATTCTATGCTGTTTTTTAAAATTAAAAAACACGTTTAAAACGTTCAAATTAAAAATATCAGGAATAAAAAGTGCACTTCAGATGAACTTAACTGAAAAGTAAGTGTTGAATTTTGGACACTTCATGCACTGAACTGTTGCAGCTTTAAATATGCAGTGGAGGGGGAAGGGCTCTGAACTCTGATAATAAATGACAGAAAAGCATATAAAATTCATAAAATAAATAGTTGCGTATACATTCAGTGAATAAGTGCATCATTTGGGATGCAACTTTAAATTCGGACCGCTTTTTGTTTTTTTTTTGATTCGAAGGGATTTGGGTTGACACAGTACAGTCAAATTTATCTTAGGTGTTATCTAACATGAAAGATCCAAAAAAAAAGACATTTAATAAATGTCTTCCAAACTCAACTGATTAAAGACTAGGGGGCTCATGTATAAAATGTTGCACAGAAACCATCCTAAATTTGATCTTATGACCATCTTTTGAGTATGCGTATGTTCGATTGTCTTTCAGATGTAAAATCTATGAAGTTGCAAACAAATTAATGATTTCAGCTCTCTGCCTTGTAGACGACTTCTAATTAATGTCATTAACATAAAATATCACCATCATAATTTAGAACAGCAAGCTGCAGAAACCACTGACATTTTCAAAAAAACAGTAATACTCTGACAATCAAAAGTGTGTACATCTGCTCAGACCTTGACGTGACAGGGTTTTTCTAAACATGAGCGCTGATGTGGATTGAAGCATACGTACACTCTACGATCAAATCTGCATGTACACACTTTATAAATGAGTCCTCAGGACTGAACTCTGATTTGGCAGACCTTGGCCTGTGATTTAAAAGCAACCTAGATATACAATGTTGTGATTCATGAAATTTTATTCACTTTTGAGGTAGAAAGGGTTATAAAAAGATCAGGAATGTACAACCGATATTAAAGAAAAGAAGTGTTTTACTAATGAATACACCAGTGTTCACCTTGCTGTGGACAGGCAGGGAAGCAGTGGATTAAACAGCCCTTACTGTGAGAAGAAAAGAACGAGATAGGAAGGACAGATTCCTCACCACATTGCATGTATTTTTCCTCACTCCCAAAATACCTCCTGCTGCTATCCCATCTGCCTTGGCACTCCTCGACATGGCAGCTGGCACGCAATACCCACTAATATCAAAATGACAACAATGGATTCACTACAAAGAAAAGAGGCAAACTATAACTGTTTATAGGGATTCTAACTTATGGACTGTTTCACGTTCGTCACAGGCCTTCAAGCCAACCCACTAATTCCACACAGGACAAGATGTGGGATTATTTGGTGCCGGTGATGGAGGAAAAACAATAATACTGTAGCTTTGTAGACTTTGCTCCTGGAGGGAAGTGTTTGCTATAGAGATTTAGCTGTTCTTGAAACATTATTTTTTAACCTCTGCAGAAGCATGTCTTAAAGTATTCACACTCTTACTGCTTTTTTATTTGACAAAACATCAGATGCAGAATTTCTAGATGTTCAACTTTGTTGGTATGGTATGCAGTATACATGCAATACGCTGGCAAAACTGTAGAAAACTCAAATGTTAATTCACTTGGAAATTGCTATTAAATCTTCCATAGCTGATAGTCAAAATGTTTGTTGAGATGTCAAACTTTTTCACTGAAATTTCTTTGACAACTAGTAAAGTTTAAAACAAAATGAAATGGAAAATATGAATTGATATACAATTTTGTGATAGTTTGCATAAGTGAGAATACTCATACTTGCAAACTAAATAAATGCATAAAATAATAGCAAAAAAGTTTAAAAGATTATAGAGCTACAACAGGTCCATTTTCAGTAACATACTGATTGTTGTACACAACATGCAATCAAGGAAAGTGCTGTAACTGTACACTTACAAACCCCAGCATCTCCAAATAAAGGCCTAGTAAACAAATAACAGAGCTCTTGACTTTTTCTTAACTAGATGTTCAATTATTCCTTCATAAAACTCATATGTTCCCCAACTAAATTTTTATGAGAACCATACCTCATGTACCTACAAACCTTCCATCGCCAGGGGCAAAAGTTAAACGAGAGTCAGAGGGGATCCATAAAAATGTTTTGGGCTTGTGTGATTACTGTTGGTACAAATGTAAGTTTCATTGGATTTATGGAGCCATTTCCCTGGAGTGTTCATTTCAGCCTCTACATAAATCTCCTAGATGACCAGTGCTCAGAAAGCTCCTGAGGACCTGTGCAACTGTTATAGACTGATGCAAAAGTATGACAACATGACAACATACTGCAACAATATTATGGCGGGTGCATTTATGGACTTAAACTGCATTACGTCAGCGATGGCTATAGATCACAGCAGAGCACAGCAAAGGTGTCTGCACATAATTGCTATGCTGTCTCCGTTTATGTGCAACACTTTTTCAGGTTTAAAATCACATACTCGCATCCATTTGCATGCACACACCTCACCTCTTGTTTCCCATCTCGATAATTAGTTCATTAATCACATTAATGGAACAACCCAAAACAACACAAAAAATCTCCTTTACCAGCTTCACCCATAATGCCCCTTTATGCACAGAAGAGGGCGGCACTCTTCAGCTCAGTGGAGGGGAGGTGGGACACTCAATCTATCAATTACCTTATCGAGGATTCTTGCTCCACCGGCGCTGCACCAGGACATTTCCCACAGGACATGATTTGTGAAAGTATTTCATTAAACAGCAATCAGAAAGCGATCTGTGACAAGGACTTGAAATACATTGCCATTAGTAAGTAATATGTGATTTCTTAGAACATAAGCACACTACATTGGGTGTTTCTGCTTGGAAAACTTTTTGGGGAATAATCTTTATATTGTAAAAGTTTTTCATCAGCAGTGTAAAACAACAGTAAGGTGTAATTTGTTCACATTTAGTTAATGTATTAACTAACATGAACAAACAATGAACATTACATGTATTACAGTATATTCCTCTTTGTTAACATTAGTTAACACAAATACAGTCATTCATAGTTAATATTAGCTCACAGTGCATTAATTGTTTGCAAAAAATGCACAATTGTGATTTGAATAATGCATTAGTACATGCTGAAATTAGCATAATAAATGCTGTAGAACTTTTAATTCTTAGTTCATGTTAGCTTGTGTTGTTAACTAATGTTAGCTAATGTTAACCGACAACTTTAAAAGTAAGAAGTAATTGTGCATTCAAAGAAAGCACCTACTCAGATGGTATGTGATTTTAGACACAGACCTACTGTTTTATGAATACTGTGAATTCTGACATACTACTCCTTAAACATACTGTTTTTCACCTACTATTCAGAAATATACTTAACGAGAAGCACAGTTTAAATAATTTAGTGTTATGGAAAGTCAAGTTGATGTGTGTAACAGACAAAACTGCCATAAAATATTTAACAAAAAACACTGCACACAGAGAAAAGAAAAATAATAATTAGATAGTGTTTGGTAGGTTACACACACACACACACACACACACCCACACACAACAGTCAGGTTCTACATTATAATGCTTTTAATGAAGAAGGAAAAAAAAACACAGAGTGAAGGCAAAGGGGCCAACAGGTGCTAAACATCTCTGGGAACTCCATCAAGACTTGTTGGAAAACTATTTCAGGTGACTACTCCTTGAAGCTCATCGAGAGAATGCCAAGAGTGTGCAAAGCAGTAATCAGAGCAAAGGGTGGCTATTTTGAAGAAACTAGAATAAAAAAGATGTTTTTAATTATTTCACTTTTTTTGTAAAGTGCATAACTCCACATGTGTTCATTCATAGTTTTGATGCCTTCAATGAGAAACCAATGTGAATGGTCATGAGAATAAAGATAACACGTTGAATGAGAAGGTGTGTCCGAACTTTCGGCCTGTGCTGTATAATACATTATATAGCATTAAGTAACCAAAAACAATATGTGAATCTCTTAAATTCATAAACACAGCATGTAAAAAAATATTCACATGACCTAATTACTACCTATCTATCCCTTGAGGCCACAAGAGGCCACTCATACTAGGGGTGTGAAGCGGAGACAGTATTTTTATGTGTATCAATCACAAAATTATTTGTATGTGTATATGGGTAAAATCTGCAGTTCAAACTGTTATTTGAGAATACGGTTATGTTATGATTAAACAAATGTGCTGTTTAACAAAAATAATAATGTGCTTCGGGTAATGCAAGGTTGAGTCTCCGCTTGAGGACATTTCATTATTATGATCAATAAATATTGAATTATATTTAAGGAGTTTCAGTATGTGGTGAGTTGATTTTCAGCACACAAAGTGTTTGTTATAAGATATTATTTTAGGGCTGCACTGTTAATCGGAATACTTTATGCCCTTTTTCTGTCTGTGTTTCATTCTTTCTATAAAAAACAACTCTCACATGTAAATCTGTAAAATTGTGTAACCTGTGTACCTAAACGGTGAAATGCATGCATAATTAGTGATTGTTTACGTAAATTGCTCGGGCACCATCTGGTCCGGGAGTGGGTGGTCCTCAGTGGAAATCATGGACCAGGGGCACCTAGACCTTCACCGAGGGGGACCCACCCCCGGACTGGATGGTGCCCTAGCAACATCACTTTGCCCATCAATGTGCATCAATTTCCTCTTTGTCGAATCTGAACCACTGAATTTTCGGAAGTGAGTTTGTAAAGTGAAATAAAAATAACCGAAAGTTGCCTGAAGAATATTATTGCTGGAGTTATTAAACAAACTGAATATTTTGAAAATGAAAGAATAATGAAAATATGACACAGAAGGTAACGTGTCGTACAAAACTGCACGATGACATGGAAAATCATGTAGCAGAAGACTGGAAGTCCAATGTGAATGTGCTTAACTACCATTCTCTCAATGGAAGGAATGTCATTTTGCTTTTTCTGAACTTTCATCCAGTGTCCAGATTTTCTACAATAATGACAATTGCCCTCCCGCTTAGGACGTTTATGTTTCTGTCTACTCTCTGCGTTGACCTTAAAGGATCCTGTTGCAATCTTTACTCTGGCTTTTACATCAGAGTTTCCCAAGTAGATAAACTGTCAAAAAAAGTTGTTTTGCAGGCTTCTAGTGGACCATGTGAGGTCTAAGAATGGCACAGCTGATCTGTACTCGGTTAATGGCTGTCAAACTAGAGGTCCTTTATGATCCAATAGGTGCGTTCGAGATGCACTACACTAGCCTGCCACCGGCCGACGAGAGCAGCCCCTTGCAGTAGGGGAAGGAGTAAACAGACGGCCGTCAGGTCAGACACTTATAGGTTTCCGTAGTGACTTGTGTAATGCAATATGACGTTTATTATTTGTATCTTTGTTTTGTAGTTAGCTATAGCACATTTTTCAAATATAAGCAGTTTATTTAGGGTGTACTCACACTAGGCAGTCTGAACCGTGCCCGAGTGCATTTGACCACCAAAGCGCACTTCGTTTGAGTGCTCCGAAACGTGCCCGGGCACGGTTTCCATGGATTCCTGGAGCATGGAACAGGGCGCGAGATGTCACGTTTTTGCAATGCTCCAAGACAATCGTACTCTGGCCTGGTTCACGGCAACCATGCCTAGTGTGAGTACACCCTTAGTGTAGTGAAGCCTCTCACAACATCCATACAATACGAATATATAATTACCATATCGCCTAATCTTCATTTTCATCATTAATGTTTTGCTTGAATATCAGATATTCCATATAAAGATTGATTACATACAGGAACAAAAAAACACGCAGCACACATCGTGCTTGTCGCCACATAATCTGACCAATGAGAATAAAGTGTCGTCATCAAGGCTTTTGCAGCCGTTTTTGAGCAACTGCAGCGCCTGACCTGTGCGACTGCTCTCGTTTTGCTCTCGCTGTACTTTGATGGCAAAGTCGGACAAATGAGATGAAGCCGATTTCTTGCGGTGCCGCTTTAAGTCGAACACACCTAATACCTTCTTTGAAGTGTTACAGATCTCGCCATTAAAAATTCGTCTTTTTTTACTAAATCGCTGTTACAAACAAAAGGTGACAAAGCAAAAGTCTTAGTAATCAACCTCATTTGACTTACAATAAGAGGACAGGAACTGGCAGGAACCTCTGGCTGCAGGCTGTTAATGTTAACACCTTTACTTTGAATCCTAAATACAATGTACTTTATGATGTTATATGATGTTTATGACCTTATATGATGTATGGATGTAGGATCAGCAGATCTAAGACAGATTCTTACATTTGTAATCCTACAAAGTTAACATAAAACGGCTTGGGATTCGTTTTAAAAATTACTCCTTTGAATGATTCAGAATCGACTCTTTCTTTTCAAAGACAATTTATACAAGGGGCACTTTTAGTTTGCAGGCCTGAAATTTACAGGTGTGGGGAAAAATACAGTATAGAAAGATATTTGTGTTTGAAGCCATCTCCTTTAGAAATAAAGTATTTGGCTTTGCACACACCCCTAACTCATACTACACACATAGAACACACTTTTTTGACAGTCGCTAAGTAATTATCTATTTAAAAAGTACCGCTCACGTATGTGTAAGAGGTATCAGTAGCGCCATGTAATCGACCACCTGAATAGAATACCATTTGCAGAGCCACTGAATCTTGCCTTCATGATATGCAAAACAACCTTTTGCACATGGCAGCAAATGAGTAAAATTCAGGATGAAGAGCTGAGCAGCACTGATCAATGGGTGGGCTAATCTCTTTCCACCTCATTTCTCTTTTCCAGCATGCTGGGTATATGTGCATGCATAAAGAATCGACCCAAAAGAATCTTTAATCTGGAGATGATCTGAGCCTTTAGCCAGGTGAGTTCTTAAACAAGCATGCTGACAAGCGAAAGCAACTCCACCACAGGAGATGGTCTACTCCACACAGTCCTAAACATGACATCACACCCAGAACAGATCTCTTCCCTGAGTGTATGTATAATTCGATTGCAGTCTCGGCACGTATGGAAATGCAGACAAATGCACTTCATCTCCCTGACAATGTGCTTTGAATTTGATGTGCACGTTGATTCTCGCAGGTTGTCCTCATCCGTCGAGTCTGGTGTGAGATTCTCTGCTCAATGTCCATCACCTGTAAACTATACAAAAGAACAGTAATTGCTTGTCTGGGCTGTCAGCTCAGCTTTTGGTGAATCTACACTTGCCAAGCAGATATTTACACACAAAATCAAAATTACTCCCTTTTCAGTGCACCACTCCAGAGAGATGTAACTCTCAGACCTGTCAGTCTGTTTGTGGCAAATTGTTTATTTAATCTCAAGGAATAATGTAAAGCAGTCAATGTTAAGTACTAAGAGTGGATTTTCTTCTCACGAATAAGGGATCTTTACTCGTTTGCGTGAGAGCAAGAAATCCCTAACTCTGAACTGTGTTTTTGTTTTTTTGGTTCAGTCTTTCAGTTTTTTATTATGTCAGAGTCCCAGAATTGCAGTGTCATATGAATATTTATATGGTGAGGTTAGATTGTAGTTAAACCCTCACTGTTCTAACACAGGCTGACAGAGGCTTCGGTAAATGCAGAGAGGGCAGAAAAAGTGTGGGGAAAAATACAGTATGGAAAGATATTGTTTTTTCTAGCTCAGATTTCATTTCTAAATCAACTAAATAAGATAATTAACATTTTGCAAAAAAAAAAAAAAAACACTTTCTAAAGTTTTTCCTTGAAAAAGTTGTTTCCTCACCATGATTTCTCTATTATAGTAAATAATAAAGAAAAGTATAAAATAAAATACTATTATATGAGGTTGTCTCTATACAGTATAAACCAAAAATATAATTATCATCGACAATATCAAAATTAAAGATTTTATTTAGCATACAATATGGTCATTTTAACTCTATAAAATATATTTTGTAAATAATTTATTTTTTTTTGTATTGTAACAGCAAATAAAATGCAAAATTAAAAAAAAAAAGCAATAAATAAATCAGAATGCATAAATTAAAGGCAGTCTAACCATGTTGTATAAATATTGATATTGGTTGTATAAATTATTTTTCTATGAGAATGAGACCTTTCCTTTTTTAATGAGAATTCTTACATTCTTTTTACGATGAAATACAGTATGACCCAGAAAGATATGAAACAAAGACAATTCAATAACAATGATAAGATTTAAAAGTGCATGTGAGGAAAAAATAATAGCATCTTATTTTTAGATGTTTTATAAAACATTTGCCATTTGTGAAACTGTCCTAAAGAAATCTTCTCTTCCAAGTACATGAGGATATTGTCTTATATAAGATGATCGTTTCAGATGATCTCTGAAAATGTAAAAATAGCAGCCAATATTCGCAATGCTCTATTTACTGACTAACAGCAATATTGAAGTCAATTTCACCACCACCCCAGGCATATACGCCTGTCATAGTGAGCATAACTTTTACAGGGCACTTTTAAAATGGCACCCACCCTGGAGAAATCCACAAGGCTATGAAACTCCTTTTATTTTTAGACAAATCTCAGGTATCCACGACATTATCATTCAGCAGACCAGATACGTCAGTCAACAGACCAATCCTCCCGGTCCGATGCTACTGCATTATACCTACAGACACTGCAGAGGAAGGCTGGAGGAAGTTCACACACTTTAATCAGTCTAGACATCATATTCAGTGGTACGCAAATAAAATGCAAATGGCTGTAAGGGATAGACATATAATCTATTTAATAGGTTCAACGGTTTTAAATTCCTTAGGTTCTGGACCTTATGCAGACCCTTTCATTAACTTTAGCCTCTTTAGTGCTTCCTAATTTATTAACACCAGGCTTATTCTGTAGATATGTGTCAAAACGAATACGTGACTTTAATTTTCTAGGTACAACAGATGGAGCTAAGAAAAGACACTCACATGGAATTGAGAGGCAGCATAGGTCAAAAAGGCATCCCCATAGACCAAACGTACAGTAGGTGAGAATGCGGCACAGCGGTACACAGTTCAGCTGTGAATTAAGGGAACAACACTGCAGTCAGTACACTTTCGTTCATCTTAAGATGGAGGTGAATGTGCTAACACAGGGATCATTAGACTGAAGACAGGAAGAAGATGAGAAGATTGTATGGCTGTTTCACACCGCACTTATAAGCAGTAGGCAACAAAGTGATTTCTTGGTGTCTACATTGAGTATTTCGTTTAATAGCAGCAATAACACATTTGTCTGATGTCTTGCACAGAATGCAAGAGTTCAGAATGAAACATTTTTGAAGATTATTGTCAATTTCTTTTCTCTTCAAATTTTTGCACTGGTGGGAAAGTTATGTTTTTATATTATCAAGCCCTTTTATCTCAAAAGATCAAAAACCGTATACTTTAACATGTTTAAAGAGGAGCAGTTGAGGAAATTTAGGTCGGTGAGTTTTCCCACGGAGCACCCAATATAAATGTAATATAATCAATACAATTTTATTGATTTATATATATATATATATATATAGACGGGCAGTCTAATGATATATATATATTATTGTTATTATTTTATTTATTTACTTTTTTTTTTGACTGAAGGTCAGCATTACTCTGGTGTCTCTGGAATAGTTTTTTTCCCTAGTAGCCATTTAATCATTGAATCATAAAACCATTAAACCAAACCATCTTCACACAAAACCATAATAATACTGACTTTATAAAACTCCCAAAAAATGTTTTAACCATTGACTATAGTCTTCAACATTACAGTATACTGTAATCAAGAGCTATCAATTTTAACATTTAGACTCAAAAAAAGAACTTCTAATTTAAGTAAACTTAAAACAATCTTCACATAACTCATTATAATAAAAGTCATATTTACTTGTACAGAAATTTAAATTGAAGCTATCAGACACATTCTAAATGAAATATAGATGAATCCATAAAGTTATCCCCTTTTTTCTTTGTTCTTTGATTAATAGACATCACAGCAGCTGGTTATTACAGGTTTTTTTTTAAGAGCTGTCGCGGCTGAATGTGACGCAGACACATAATAAATAAATAAGACACAAATCTTATTTACTCTCAACTCTTTTTACCTTTTCTGACCCACATCACGTCAGGCGTGCTAGATGAGTGAGACAGCGCTGGGCTGCTCCAGAACATTTCACATAAATATGGCTCATATAAAATATATTACATGCTAGCACAGTTAGGCAGCTTTAATCGTCTTTTTGGAAGCTTCATGACTTAACTGACCATGGCGTTGAATGCAGAGAGAGAGAGAGAGAGAGAGAGAGAGAGAGAAAGAGAGAGAGAGAGAGAGAGAGTGTCAGCGAGCTATATAAATTTAAAGACTAACACTTATACTGTAAAATTTATGCATATAAAATAAAAAAAAGTTTTTTTTAAATAAATTATAAATGTATTTCTATCATTTTAATATATATAAAATATAATATCTGTTAAATATCTGAAAATATTTTCTATTGAGACCTTTTTTAATATTAGTGATTTTAGACATACTGTTTATATCTGAGAGGAAACTATTACAATTATTTTTTTACCGTCATTTGGTTTTTACAATTATTGATCACAGCTTTTTTATTAGTTATAAAATATCATAAATTATTTTAGACCCTTAGAGTGCAGCATAAATATCACACAAAAATTTACATTTGAGCTTACTTAAATGCTTTGCTGTTTGTATTCTGTTTTACTTTTTTTAATGTATTTTTTAAGTATTACATTTTATACATTAAATTATTATTATTTTTATTATTTATTTTTTTACATTTGTACATTTTGATTCATTTTATTTTGTATTTTAAATTTTAGATGTTATTGTTTTTTCACTGATCCCAAGAACTCAGGAAACCCCTAATGTAGACAAAAACACTGCAATATTTTCCTCATCCTCAAGGTGGTGTTGAGTCTGTCGTCAGCCTTGAATGGACAGCTTAACTCAAGCCTCCTTCCTGTCTAGGAACTTACAAGAGCAGCAGTAACCATGGTAACTCCTTCAGAACCCAGGGCAAACATTTATAGGGCAATGGATCTGCTTGAGAAATACTAAAAAGAACTAAAATAGAACACAGCCGTCAGAGAGTAGATTAGAGATTAGTAGGTTTGCAGGCATTTGTAGGCCTGCACGGTTAAACCAAAAGCAATCAAGAGGTTTGATCAGAAGATATTTATTGTTTTCTTTTAATTTACTTGACTTGCTTCTTCGACCTCTCCTTCTCCCTAAGCTTTGTTGTTTGCTTTGTTGTCTGCCTCCTGCTTCCATAATTACAATATTATGAAGGACTTCTGAGTTCTGTGAGCACTGCCTGGGTTTCTCTTTCTCTCTGGCAGTAATTTAGCATCACTGAAGCAATACGGGAGCATGCAGCACCATAACCCTCTCTCTAAGGAGCACAGGTGACACAGGAGGAGAGCTACCATTACCCCTGGAAGAAAGTCAGTCCTTATTGTTGTCTATTTTGCAGCCTGAGAGAGAACTGTCAAAGCTTGGTATGACACCTCTTGTGATAATTCACCATCATTAGGTCTGAAAGTTACACCAGAGGGTGTATTTTCTGCTGAAAATCCAGCTTAAGATGATGGTTGTGTTTTGAAACACGGAAGATGGTTTCTAGCTGGCAATTTACTACTCAAAAAAACAGCCTGACCACCTTAAGTTGCATTGAGCAGATGGCATGTAACTGGTCTGAGATGGTAAAGTAAAATGCTGCTGTTTGAAAGTGAGCAAAAGAGGAAAAGTTAAGAAAGAGAAATTAGTCAATACCATGTCCCTCTAGAACAGTCATCAGTACAGAGACGAGAGACGTTAGGCACCTTACATCAGTAAAATGATCCTGCTCATCAGCGCTCCTTCCACTAATGAGCATCCTAATTCATGATTGTATCACACACATTCTGACCAATCTAAGTCTAATTGCTAGTAAAGGAAGACTAACAAAACGGAGCAAAGGTTTGCACAGAAAGACTTCAATTGCACAGCGCTGCAAAAAACAACTTATTGTACAATACCGATAGTTAATGTTTTTCACCCAGTCCTGTGGCAAAACAAGCATGACCATTCTTTTTCTTCTGGTACAGTAAACATCCTATGATGAATGCTAGCTATCTGTATGCCATTCTTTTGCATTTATATTCGTGCATTTAGCAGATGACTTAATTCAAAGCAACTTGAATGGAATTCAAAGTACACATTTTAACATTTCATGTATTCCCTTGGAATCAAACAATAGTGTTGCTATTGCCTTGCTCTGCTGTTTGATCTATGGAAAAAAAACTTTTGCAGGGAAAAAAACACAAATTTCTGGCACTTCTGACACTGACATATTCATGACCTCGAGGGTTGAATATGTATAGTAGAATCTAAACTCGGTGGTTTCTGTTTGAGCACTGTACTTGTAGTGATAATTCAAGAGAAATTCCTTTATCGTTTACTTACTATGTTGTTTTAAACCACAGACTTTCTATGATATATTTTTTTTGTCCATGCATGAAAATCAATGTGGTCCAACTAGGGTGTTTGTTAAATAAACTAAATTACTGATAGTCATATAGGTTTGTACAACTAAACTGCAGATGGAGCTGGGGAAGGTGGAGGCTTCTGAAGCATGCTGCAACTGCTACAAAAAAGTCTAGCCCAGTGTTAAGTAAGTTCACTGGCTGCTGATGGGGATGGGGGGGGGAGGGTGGAATCAGCTGCACCATGTGAATGATGTGATTTATATCAGAATGAGTTAGAAACTATTGAACTACATCCTAAGTATTCTCACAGTAAAATGTAGGGGAACCTCCTAAATAGGTGCCAGATCAGTTGTTGCTAATGTTGATGGGATTTCCTTGGTTTGTGCTGCATGTCTGCAAAAGAAGATAAATATTGAAACTAAGAGCTGAGTTGCAGTGATGTTTATTAAATGAACATGAGACGGTATATCTTGCATTCCTTTGTTCGGCTGTTCAGGAGAGAAAACAGGATTTGATATGATGGCAGTTCGGATACAAGGACAAAAACAAGAGCGCTCTCTCCCTCTCTTAGAGTTTGACCGTAATGAAGCATGTGGGGGTAAATGATTGATGTCAGGATAAATTAAAGTGCAATAGAAGGACGTAGCGCACTGTTCAGACTGACATCCATCAATTTAACCCAAAAAACTTTTAAATGGCAATTACAGGACTGTGCAACAGAGAAAGAAAAAAGGGAAAATTCAACTTACAGTAGCCATTTGTCAGGAAGACATGCCATCAGTCTATCAGCCCGGATTAACATGTCATCACCTTTGATTTATCTGCACATGAGAAAAGCAATAACATTTCAAACCCCTCATTTGTGTGGGATAGCACTGGATTTCTTTGACATTTAAACATCCAGCATTACCACAATATGCTTGGCAATAACAAACGAAGCTTGGGCAGGAAACCAGGCTGATATTATATTATTTCACTTCAAGAACAAAAGATGGTATCAAGCCTAGGGGAGCCTACCTTTGGATGGATTGGCATTTCTATGAATGTCTGGAACACTTGTTGGCTCAACCAGTCGCTGAAAGTTTGTCATTTCAGACAGCAATTCTCCAAGGGTGCAGATTTTCTGCAAATAGCGACTTTCATAGCTTTTCTTCTTTCCGCACCTAAACGAATAATATAATATGCTGAAACTCATCGGAATATCTGGGCTTTTTTGACGTCACAACACGTCATTTACATTTGTGCATTTGACAGATGCTTTTATCCTTAAGGGACTAACAGAGAATTCAAGCTAACAAAGTAATTCATACGGTTCTTGAATTCCCTGCGAATCCGACTCATGAAAGAGATAAAGGAGCTATCTGAATACAGAGACAGACTTGCACTCCTACGCAAAGTCATGCTGGGATAGTGATTTGAGGAGACGGAGAGAGAGATTGATACTGTTGTTTGCCACTGGACGGGTGGAGGACACAGCTTTTATAATGAATTGTGACACTTCAATTAGCCCCTCCAAGATAAACAATACAAAAATAACCCTCTTGCCTTTTCAGTTTTATGGCTAACTATCAAAACAAATTATAATGGTACCATAAATTGTGTACAAGGACATCATTTCTACACTCTGGCACTACTGATTCTTGGAGAAATTAGGGAAAAATATGTGTAAATTACAGAAGATAGATATCTTTAGTAGTAGCACAAGCCTTAGCGGACTGTAAATCCTTCATTAAAAGAGATTCAGTTCCGAGACAGCTGGACTGGACAGCGAGACAGGACTGTCTGATACCCATGAACTTTATAAGTGAGAAATCAGAGCCACATGGGAAGTGTTTTTGAACATTAGTTAGAAATAAACATTGAATACTAGGAAATCAGACTGGATTCCCAGCTAGCCATAATTCGATAAATACAGTTATTAGGACCTAGTTGTGAGCAAATATTAGAAGATATCAGAGTATAACATTGTGTTTGGGCTCTTGGTTTTTATCATTAATTAATCAATGAACTGAATCTTTTGAATCAAAAAATGCTTCTACTCTAATGCATTCTCCAATTAATTTAATGATATCCTCTTTTTTTGATCAGTAAGTGGTGACAGGCAATTGTATTACAGTGTTACAATGTGAGCAACCAAAATGAGTCTTATTAAAATGTACATGCCTACAACCACACTAAAAGAATCATTATCTAAGCAATATCTGTATTTCCAGCCTACATAAATGTCATTTAATTTGTATAATCACAAGTTATGTATAATCATAATTTTTGATTAATTGAATAACTGCTACATGTCTTTATGTGAATCAACACAGTAGATCCTCCTCCAAGATTAAAGGGTTAGTACATCCTAAAATGAAATGAAATGAAAATCAATGAATGAAAATTCATTTTGGGGGGGGGGGGGGGGGGTATGTGGGCATCAACGTAATCTGTGGTTGTTTACTCCAAAAGAAAAGCGTGCATTGTGATAAAATGTGTCTAAAATGGCAAATGACTTAACTCCGGGGAGAAGAGTGGTTAAGTAAATTGTTGTTTTTGTTTTCTTTGCGCAAAAAAAACGTTGTTTTAGAGATGTATTTCTGTAAATGTATTTTGTTTCTGATGGTCTATTTTATTTGCATGTGTTAAACAACAGACAGAAGCTTGAACAAATAAGGTGAAAATACGGCATATAAGAAAATGAAAGTGTTTTTGAACGACTTTATCTAAAAATGTCATGCCACCACAATCACAGCCAATGTGATCAGATGATTTTAGATACTTAAATCAACCAATGAGAACCCATGATGGGTGGAGCTACCTAGTAATGTGTGTTGCGATTAACAAATTAACATGCCTCTTGTCTCAACTGAGATTTGCATAAAGCAGACAGATAATCTCCTTATTTTTTCAAGTCTGTTTAGGACGCAGTACAATGTTATTGTCCATTTGTTCTGAAAATGTATTATTTATTAGCGCGGTATGCAGCAGTTCTTTTCTATGGAAGAGTAAACAAAACTCTGTGGTAAATTGTGCAAAGTGTGGAGCTAAGCATGTCTTCAAAAGCGCTAATGATCCACGAGCTCCAGCTCACACTGAGATGCATGATTGTGTGTTTAAGCTGTCTGTGGGCATATTTATGTAATAATGCTGTATATGTGTGCACCGCCATTAAAGCTACAGGCTTGTCTGAAGCAGGGGTAATTGGAGGTACAGTTATGCGATGAGAATAAAATAATACATCTACTGTCCTGTAGTTTAGATGAGAGGGAGAGAAATGAGAGGATCAGATGATGTATCATAATCAGGGTTGTGGAAATAAACAGCAATAATATGAGAGGACATATTATAAACCTTATCAGATTGGCTCATGAATATTAATTAGATTATATACAAATAATGGAACAGACAGAATTTGCTTTCACTCAATCTTGTTTTCTCTTGCAATCTTGCTAATTGTCAAATCAAATCCCAAGGTAACGGGGAAGCCAATATAGCAATGAAAAAACAAAACCAAACATAAACATGGATTGTAGTAAGGCATGACATATAGCTAATATTTAGTTGATATTTGCAAAATTCTAATGTCAAATATGGAAAAATTAGTGAAAAAGCCTAATTTTAATATCACCCACAAAGGTGACACAAACCCTCCGTTTACTGATTAGACAAAAGTTTCACAATATGAAATTATAGCCTAATGTGTAGGGAAATTAATTAACTGATTTCATGGTTGATTACATTTTTCATATTTTTGGGCTAATTTGTCACTGAGTGACTGGCGGGGCTGCGGCTGAGCAGAATGGAAATGAATTAGTTGCTGACATCACACATCCAATGCCGTCACTTTGTTAGGAGCACAGACGCAAACATGCAGTCAACACAGCAGTCAGATGACTGTTTATGAGCAGGAGCGACATGCTAATGATGTGCATTAGCAGCTCGCTCTGGATCTGGGCCTAGCCATAATGGCTCCGATCCCACAATTACTGGACATAAGCTTTCACTCTGAAATTACTGTAGCCACTTTGATTTAGCGAAAGGCCATAGGCGGGGAAATGTTGACTTGAGACCCAGCGTCGAAGCGGTTGTTATGGCGTTAAAAACCCAATAACGCTGTCAGAGGACATTCACATTTATCCTGCAGGGATATTACTACTTTCAGGGAACTCCCAAGAGTTTGCTTTAGGCTGATGCTCATTTTCTACAGGAAAACTGGACCAATAAGGCA
The DNA here is from genome assembly GCA_032359435.1 of Enteromius unitaeniatus. Classification (NCBI taxonomy): domain Eukaryota; kingdom Metazoa; phylum Chordata; class Actinopteri; order Cypriniformes; family Cyprinidae; genus Enteromius; species Enteromius unitaeniatus. The sequence continues at coordinate 967,117 of JAUMHI010000049.1, forward strand.
CAGAAAGAGTGGGCGTCCCTCACCCAGCACCAGCCATCAAGCTGTGAGTGGAAAATCTTCCATCTTTGACTCTGTTGTCCCTATGGAGGGACTGCAGGGAGTCATATAGATATGATAGAAGACTGTATTTACCAGTATCGGGAAGCTACTTTAAAATTCGTATCTTGAAAATCCAAAAGCTGTAATATAAAGTAGTAACGTGACAGTAAAACCAACCTTTTAAAAACATACAGTAGCTGCAATATGAGCTACAAAATACTGTAGATCTAAGAACTACAATGATATATCAGGAAATAAAGAAATTAATATTAAATAAATTTGGTGCACACAGACTGAAGTAGTTTAAGTCTTTGGTTCTTTTAATTGTGATTATATAGGCTCACATTTAACGAAAACCCACAAATTCACAAATCTCAACAAATTAGAATATACAGTAGTGACATACCAATCAGATAATCAACTCAAAACACCTGCAAAGGTTTCCTGAGCCTTCAAAATGGTCTCTCAGTTTGATTCACTAGGCAAGACAGCCACAAACAACCATTGACAAAGAAGCTGGCTGTTAACAGAGTGCTGCATCCAAGCATGTTAACAGAAAATTGAGTGAAAGGAAAAAGTGTGGAAGAGCAGCCTTATGGAGACTGTCAAGCAAAATCAATTCAAGAATTTGGGTGAACTTCACAAGGAATGGACTGAGACTGGGGTCAAGGTATCAGGAGTTACCACACACAAGGAATCTGGCTACAGTTGTAGTATTCCTCGTTGAGCCACTCCTGGACGGACCTCAGACAATGTCAGAGACGTCTTACTTGGGCTAAGAAGAACTGGACTGTTGCCCAGTGGCCCAAAGTCCTCTTTTTAGATGAGAGCAAGTTTTGTATTTCTTTTGGAAACCAAGTTCCTAGAGTTTGGAAAAAGGGTGGAAAAGCTCATTGACCAAGTTGGATGAAGTTCAGTGTTAAGTTTCCACATTCTGTGATGATTTGGGGTGCAATGTCATCTGCTGGTATTGGTCCATTGTGTTTTTTGAAAACCAACCTCACTGCACCCATTTACCAATAAATTTTGAAGCACTTTATGCTTACTCCTGCTGACCAGCTTTTAAAAGATGCTGATTTCAAGATTGGCACCTGCACTGACCGTGGTGTTGGTGTGCTTGACTGACCAACAAACTCATCAGACCTGAACCCCATAGGGAATCTATGCCATGCCGAATTGAGGCAGTAATTAAAGCAAAAGGAGCCCCTACCATAGTACATATTACATGTACTATTGAGTACATATTCAGTAAATGAACATACGTCCCACAAGGTCAACAATTCACCAAAGGTTTTTTTTTATTGGTCTTGAAGTATTCTAATTTGTTGAATTGGTGGGTTTTTGTTAAATGTGAGCCTAAATTATCACAATTAAAAGAACCAAAGACATAAACTACTTCAGTGTGTGCACTGAATTTATTTAATACACAAGTTTCACAATTTGAGATGATTTACTGAAATACACTATTGAGATGCAGCTGTATATTTGAATGGAGATAGATTTAAGATTAAACTATGAATAAACCTTAATCAATGTATAAAAAACTAAAAGCGTAGACAGATAAATGCTTATCATTTAAAAAAAAAAAATAAATGCTCATCTTGAGTCAATAAAATGAATATTTGAGAACAAGTTTGATTATTGGCTCTGTAGCAAAGTTGCAAGCGCAGTGTGAAAAATACATCAATGTAATGTTTTATCACATTCATTTTGGAAAAATGCTTTTCTGACAAATGTAGGGAAAGTTAGTAGTATCACTACTTTAGGTATAGTTGCTTCCCAACACAACTATTTACAGCACATATGTTGTGAGAAAGAAAGAAAGTGTTTGGTTTCCTTGGAGGGTTGTTTTGGCTCCAGCATGTGCCATTTTGGCTTTTTTGTGAGGATATTTATCTATAGCCATGAAGGCATTATTAGTTGAGTTCATGACTGAATATATTTCCCAGTGCCTTGCATTTTTCATTGTATAAATTTCCATTCATTGCTTATTCTCGTGGGATATGTGTTAAGACATTCTCTGGACTGACAACTATATTCAGAAAGTTCTTGGAGCTATAGTAGCTGATCTCTATGAGGCAAGAGGAGAGGTGATGAAGTGGAAGAGGAAGACGATGCTGACCTAGGATGGCTGAAGGACCTTTGGGGTTCTTTCTTCTCACACGTAGCTGTCTCTCCGGAGATATGTCTCATCACCCACCTGCAGCACGGAAGGCATGATTCAAGAAAGAGCTGTTTGTTGGCACTAACAGTCATGAAGGCCACGTCTTGGATTGTTTACTTACCAGGCACCAAGGAAGCCTTTTGGCTTGATTCTAGAGATATTAGGTCTTACAAAAAAAAAAAGACACTTTCAGCTGAAATGTTTGTTCAAAAAACAGCAAGACACAAAATGTATTAACGTATAAAAAGTGCTGCAAGTCAGCTCTATTTTCTGTTTGTGGTTAGTTATTCATGTGTGGTGTACAGGTTTGTAAATGCATACTAAAGGACAGCTTCTAATATATATGTGTAGAGCGATTTATATCATTCATCTCGCTCTCGCTGGGGTAACCTTGTATGTGTGACTTGGTCAAGTGAAGGCGTATTTAGGGCATATTTTACAGAAGTGTTGTGAGGCTACTGGCCCAACAGTGGAAAGAGTGGCATGATGTTGTCCTCTGTTCCAGGTCTGAATCTATTAGTTCTGCCTGGCTTGCACTTGTCAGTGGTCCGAGCGAGAAGGTTGTTCCTGCACAACCGGAGGAGCTGCAGTTTCAGGACCCTAGTTTTAGTGCCGCAGTTCTAAGACCCTAGTTTTTTGTGACAGCGCCATCTAGCGACCGGGTGATTTAATGGCGGCTGCTGTTTCAGGACTACAGATCGAGGACCCTGGTGTAGTAATGTTTGTACATAGTATCAAGTTTTTTTAATGCGATTTAAAATGCATCAGATGTTAATTACAAAGTGCGCAATACCTGATTTGAGTTACAATTTAAACAAATTATAAATAATTATAAATGAAAACAAAAATTAGCCTATATACATATACATTTAGGAATGTATATTTATTCATGCTATTTTTGCAGAGATCCTCCTTTTCCGTCAGCCGTTGCATGGACAGAATGGCTCTGTGCTTCAACTCCTGAGAGAGAGAGAGAGACTTTAACACTTTTTTAAAACATCAAAAATCAACCACTACATCATTATTCTACACATATCACATTCCAATGTGTTTAAAAAAAAATATCACCAATTAAACATGTTCAGCTATAACATATATGTCTGGCTTAACACTTCTGCACTGTTGAGTTGTAGAAAGAAAGAGAGCCAAATGGAATATTTATTTGACTTGTGTTTCAAACTTTCTGTTCAATTCTTCCACTTCACTGAAAAAGTTATCAAGGACAAATCACAGTTGTGTTCGAACAGCCAGTGCCTTTATGATGGCTTAATTAATGAAAAACATTAATATAAATATAAATATACTATTAAACTAAATGGGTTTTGACCTTGCTCAACTTTGTTGAATGGAACAAAGCTGAACTACAGATCGGGCAGTGAAAGTCCTTGCAGCATGTGGTGCATCTTTTCAGTTAGGGCAAGTATTTCCATTTTTGAATTGTTATATGCTTCCTGAAAAAGAAAGAATTGTTCAAATATTTTGAGATCATTTAAAGGAAAATTTCCCTTTTTTAATCATCTGTCCTACAATGAGTCTTACCAAATCCATAAAACATTAGAAAATAAACCTTCATTGAATATCGGTACTCACAGTCTGATTGCTGTCTGTGTCGTCCATCTTTAATCAGTGGTTTTGGTGATCCAGTGTCAGTGGATGGCGCTGTCACAAAAAACTAGGGTCCTAAAACTGCGGTACTAAAACTGAGGGTCCTGAAACTGCTGTGCCTCCAGTTGTGCAAGAATATACTGTTCGCCCGAGCCCATTTTTTTTTTTCTTCTACCAAAACAGCTTATACTGTTTCATCTAATAAAATAGTTCAGGTTTGTGTGTAATGGCAATATAATTATATTTCGTTTATTTTTTTTATTAAGTTAATTTAGAAAAATTCTTGGAGCATTTTTGTTCATTAAATATAAGTTGTTGTTTTTTTTTAAGTAACAACAAAGTGACCAGTGGCAGACAGTACTGATCATAAACTATGTTTGATCAATTTAACCTTTTCAAATCATCACAACTTGCTTAAAATGCAATAAAAACATTTCAAGCATGTAGCAATGTTTAAACGTTAAACCACCTCCAGTGGAAACTAAATGGTTGACGCTGTCATTTTATTCAGAGTATTACATCATTCAGAACAGTACAGGTTCTACATTTATTTGGGTGCACTGACAATATCTTGAACAGGAGCACTTCACAAAAATTAACCGAAACTCAGCGAAAAAAGCAACACAGTTTTACTCCAACTCGTCACATTTTGATGCTTGATCAGGACCCTTTTGCGGCGTTTTTCGATCCTCAAGGTACCCCTTTTCAGGCACATTTCGACATGAGGGGTTCTCCGTTGTTTTCAGATGTTTGGCGTAATGTAATGGTTTGCATGCATATATACATTTATTATATAATTTTTTAGGTTTATTGGAGCATCAAACCCCACTCCTACCTCAAACCTAACGTTACCCACCTCTGAACAATATAAACACACACACACACACAGGCAAATGCAGTTACTGTACAGGTATTTATTGCACAAACTAATCATAACCAAGCAGAATAAATACA
>JAUMHI010000049.1:971978-987044 GCA_032359435.1 Enteromius unitaeniatus
CTATAGATATAAAACAGTTCAAGGCAAGCACATCACATGTTAGTTTAAATGTTTAACCTAATTAGATGTGCGCTGTCTTACGGAGGCACCATTGTGATCACTTGCATATTATTTTTTCAGTAGAAACTTAAATACGCCGTAATTTTTGCTCATAAAGGTGAAATTAATACATAATTGAATGGTAAAGGATCTACCTTTATTTCTGTACATTTACAATATCAACAAAACGTTGTGCTTTAAATAAAATAACAAAGAACAGAGGATACGGTTTCTGCTGTCTGTCTAGAACAGGAGGGCTTCATAAACCGAAACTCACAGAACTGACTCACAGTAGAGGATGGATACCCGACCTGAGCCCAACAGAACTCTTCAGCTGCTCTGACAGCACACTCTCTGTAGTTATTTTGGTGAAAGTAACTCAAAAGTAATACGGGAGTATGTAACGCATTACAGTTTTGAATCAGTAATATTGTAATGTAAACAGTAACTATAAATAAATTTACTTTAATTTACAGTAAATATTACTTTTAAATAACAGTAACAAGTAATATTTAATGTATTACAGTTTGGAAGTAACTTTCACAACACTGTTGATTACTAATAACCCAAACAAAAGCTGACTATAAATAATGAACACAATTAAAAATACACAACTTATAAGCGTGACTGAAAGTATTCAAAGATACAATTTATGTCAAAGCAAAAAAAAAACTGAAGACTGACGTCGAACAGACTCAAGCCTTTGAAGAATGGAACTGATAGGCCTTAAAATCATAATCAAATGCTGTTGATCATGCTCAGAGAGACACTCCCTGTGTGAGCTTTTTGGAAAAAGCCATGGAACAATTACACAGAGAAAGAAAGATGAAGCAGCAAACATCTGAAGATCAGATCTCTTCAGACTGGCGCAGCACAGGCAGGCTCCGCAGTAATTACCAAGACAAACATGCAAACGCACGTCCTGCTACGGCTTTGCATGACGGCTGTTTCCTGATTGCTAATTGTGTTTAAAAGCAGCACCTGAGGATGGAGCTGACCTGGAGAATGATCCTGTTGTGGGAGAGAAATAATTGGGGTAATTTTCTTCGCTTTAGCCGTTCGACTTAAACAAGCCTGCATGATTTTTTTATTTTTATGTTTTAAAGAGAGAACCAAGAAAATTTCTAATGATGTTTCCTTCATAAAATGGAAAGAAAGGAGTCATGAGAAACAAGTATGCGCAAGAAGAAAATTAACACCCAAAAAACAGTAAATTGTAAATTGATAGACGATTCTGTAACAACAGTTTACCCCTTTGAAGGCCACTTGAGTATTGTTAACTAGGGTGACCATACGTCCTCCTTTTACTCTGTGTAAATGGAGCACATCTTCCAATAGGGGCTGTTTGTTGACTGTTTTTGATCATCGAAGATAAACCTTTATTTTTTTTATGCAGTGGTCAATTTTGAGATTTTGGGCTAGTTTAGTCTCTCAAAATGTGTTCTTTCTAAATACTATAAAGAACATGTTAAAAAATACATTAAAATTATTATTTTATAACATTTTGTTTGCTTAACTTTCTTCCCCTATTTAAATCTTCAAATTCTGTTTTCTCAAAATTAGCTTTTTGTCATTTTCCGGTATCTCAGCCTATGTTGCACCTATGTACACCAAACTTTCCAGTTATACTCTCACTAGTATTCTAAAGATATTTGCAGAGAGATTTGTTAATAAATCATTCCTGGTGTGATTTATGTGACATTTTAAAGAAAAAAATATTTCAATTTTGGTATATTTGGATGGTATATTTAGATTTTCTAGGTAATAAAAACAGATATCCTAAAATCCCTCTGTAATTTTTTATTTTTATTTTGTGTATAAACAAAATGAAAAAATAATATTTCACCTATATTCACTTTATCCTATATTCAGATATATGTACTGGAAATAAATGCAAATGTTCGCATATTTAATGAGCTATTGCCTCTTTTGCATATTTAAAAATAAAATTAAAAACAATTTTTTTCCTCCTATTCATGTGAGCAATCAACTGGTAAAGTTTCATGGTCCTATTTGTAAGTTAAAAATTTTACCCTATTCACCTGAAGTGTCTCGCCTTAAGGAATATCGTAGTATCGTGCTATTTTATCATCTCCATCTCAATATGCTGTGCAACGCGACATACATTCACATCAGTGTTAACTCAGTGGTAGAATTACACCGGAAAAAGCACTGATTCGCAATCACAAAAGTACATTATTGGTTTAAAATCTTAAACATTTCATACGTGTGCTGTCCGGATGCGCTTTTCCAGCCAGCACTAGAAGCCTGTCACATAGCGCCTAATTACTGAACTAAGATAGAACTAAGATCACATTTGATTGTGGTAATACTGTCACAAACACACAGCGTTAAACACAATTGCTTGTGTGTAAAGTGAAAGAAAACAATCAAGAGAAAAACGTGCCAGTATATTAGATGCGTGCAGCTTGTCATTAAAGAGATAGTTCACTGAAAAATAATAATTGTGTCATTATTTACTCACTTACATGTCCAAAACCTGTATTCATTTCTTTCTTGTGCTAAACACAAAATAAGATATTTTGAGTAACCAAACAGTAGCTGGTCCTCATTGAATTTAATACATTGTTCAACAGAAAAAAGAAACTCATTCAGATAAAAATGAGCTGAGAGAGAGTAAATGATGGATGTAGTGTAGAAGTATATAGTGTTTCACCTTTCATGTTTGTTAATTCAATACTGCTGAATAAACCTACTCTTCCTGAAAAATAAAAGCACTGTTTGTTTTATTCATATTATGTTTATCTGGAATGTGTATCTATTCGAATGAATAACAATGTCATAATATGATATTTTTGCCATATCGCCCACCCCTACCTCTGTAATTTGCAAACTAGTCAAAAAAATAACTTGAAAAAGAATCAGGATAAAATCATGATATGATAGTATTTCCATATCGCCCACCCCTATCTTGCAAGATAAGATATATGAAAGTGAGCTCAGGATCTGTTAAGCAGCAAATACTCCAGGATGGTCTTGTCAGTCATCTCTACTGATTCTTCACCTGGCTGTAAACAGTCAAATCTGACTCCTGCAGCTAAACGCAGGGTTGCTAAATCTTTGGGGGATTTTTTTCCAACGAAGGGCTACTTTTAAACTATCGCCATGGGTTAATCTCTCCAAAGTGGGTTAAAAGTTTGAAATCTTGCATAAAATACATTTGACTGAAATGCCTGTATTGAAACATTTTGCATTCAACCTGTGATAAAACTTATGGACTTCATGGACTTAAATGTTGAAGTAAGATTTCTGTGAATTATCTGCTATGGGAAAATAACGAGAAGAAAAATGTGCAGTAAAAGGTGAAATGATTTACATTACAAACCAGTTTGTTCTGGAAGAGGTTTCAGTTGATCACTTTTGTTTGGAATGTCCCTATGAATGGCCGTCCCCATTTGGAATTTGGCTGTAGACTTCATGCTCCTGACATTGCGACCGGAAACAAGACCCATAGATTTGTATATGCAAAATAGGGTGGAAAATGTTAGGTGAAACCCTGCCTCCTACCTCCTGTACTCTTTCTTGAAAAATAAAAATATAGTTACCCTTGCTGAACTTTTTTTTATGCTCGGTATACGCTGGTAGGCCGTGGTGTTTAAATGATACTCATAAGACCAAAGTGTGCCAAGAAATTATTCTCCACACGGCTACACCACTGGCACCAGCCTGAAGGCAGGGTAAATGCATGCTTTCATGCTGCTTAATGCCAAATTCTGACTCTGCCGTCCAAAAGTTGCAGCAGAAATTGAGACTAGGTAAACCTTTTCCAGTCTTCTATTGTCCAATTTTAGTGATCCACAAAGTACAAACTGTAGCATAATGCTCCTGTTCTCAGCTACCAGGAGTGACACCTGAGGCCTCATTTATGAAATGTTGCACGGAAACCATCCTAAACTTGATCTTACGATCATTTCTCAGATATGCGTATGTGTTAATTCATAGAATTAATATACAAATGGAAAATGTGAGAATGTATCTTTTTCAGATGGAAAATCTATAATTCTCAAATGATCTTGAATCTTACGTAAATAAATTGTTTCCGCTTTCTGCCTTGTAAACGACTCCTAATTATTAGTCGTTATTCTCCTATGACCTGGCACTTTCATTCACAGAACGGAATAGTTAATTTTTTTTTCTTCCAAGTATGAGCTCAATATTATCTTGTATGATAAATACGATGATGCTTCATATATCAAATATAATACTCAACCAGAAACATATGCAAAGTTTTAAGATTTCTTTTTTAAACTATTAAAGGTTCAATAATTCTTTCCCATACTTTATGTCAAGCTTTACAGAGCAAAACCAAGTAGTTCTATAAAACCATGAGAAGTTATGACTAATAGCTAAGAGATGCAAGAAACATTACATCATGACAGCTCTAAGACTGAACCATAAGAACACATACACACACACACACACACACACACACACACACACACAAAACCTTTCACTGGTAACTGTCTTCAGCTCTGATGTCAAAGGCAACAGAAAGCTTTTCATGATCTTATGAAGAGCCCTGAAAAAGGTTTTCAAGTGCACTGGTAAAATATGTTATATAACATAATGAAATGTTTGTGCTTAAAAGTTATGATATCTAATAGCAGGGGCTGAGAGGACTACAATAGTGTAGCCAGACAAGATAGTAACTAGACCATTGCCCCTGTAGTATGTTTAGCATTATTTTTATAGATTCTAGTTCTGAACCCATCTTGAATGAGAAACTGAAGTAAACCATTGCCTAGATGCTGCAATAGCATTCCAGCCTATATATTAAATAAGTCAGATAAAAAAAACTAATAAAAATAAACATACAGCCTATATAATGTGTAAGGTTCAGTTACATTTTTTACAGATTAGCAGACTGATGAGCATTGTTCAACCGCAGCAACTGGGAAAATATCCAAAATGAAATGCTAAAGTGTTTGGTGGCAATCATTCTGTTAGATTCAAAATATATATTTTGTAATGGGATTCAAGCAATGAGATTGCTCTAGAGATTGACCCGTAGGTTACCTGTAGGCAGAGGCATATCGATGGGCACATTGAGGGAAAACGAAAGACTCTTGCTTGGTGGCTTTTGCGCCTCATCTCTCCACTGCAGGGAATGTAATATGCGTCCTATAATGAAAGCTCTCAAGGGAACTCTTCCTCTGCTTAGTGGTCTATACCGGGCCCACTCAATCACAAACGCAGCGTGTGCTGATGTACCGACAGGGCTTTCAGTAACACCAGGCTGCGTAGTCTGAAATATGCCTTTAGCGCCTTGTACGCTTTCTTGCAACACATGACGAAGCACAACATTTATCTCTGCATTTATGGCAACGAAGATGCCCAGCTCCGCAACGAAAATAGAACTGCATCGCTCTGTTGTGAAAGAGAACACTATTGCCATCTCCCTTGGTTTAATTGGTTTTGATTTTGGAGAACAGGGACATAAACAACTAATAATATCATTAAAGTAATCATTAGCTACTTGCATATAAAAATCTGTTAAACTGACAGATTAACTTTATAGTAAACACACTTGCCAACTGAATAAAATAGTAGTGTTTAGCCAAAACGTATCCCTTCATACACTTCATATGAAATCTAGAAAAACAAATATTGCAATGTATTACAGATTTCACAATTCTACATAACTCTTCAAAATGTTATAGTATTTAGTGAATATTATTAAGTTTATTGTGAAAATAATACACTTTTCATCATGATTTATTCACCCTTATGCCATTCTAAACATGTATGCTCTTATTTGTGTGAATAATCTTAAAAAATATATTGGATTTGGGGAAAAATACACCATATACTGGTTTGAAATAGCGAGTTAATGAATGACGATTTTTTTTTTAACTATTCCTGTAGGTAAGCGATTGCTGGAGTTAATTTTCCAGCATTTTTCTGGTTCTGTTCACATTCAAGCAATATGAAAGCACCCAATTTAATCATAATTTAGAGCATATTACCCAATCAAATTAATTATTTTAGGGTAGAATGCAGATGTTTTTAGAAAAAAACAGGTACCAAAACAGCAGCAGTAAATCATCTCAGCTGGAGAGATCAGGGTATATTTAGATCCAGAGATTCTGAAAATCCATTCAGAATGTCACAGGAAAAGAGGGGAGTGCTGGGAAAATGATGGATTGCGTCTATCGCACTCAATTATGTGCTTGAAAAAAAGTGATTTGACTCAGTATTAGGGGGGGAGGGGGGAGAAAGACAATACTGATCACACCCTCTTACAATATTGGATTTCCAGTGATGATACCATAAAATGTCACTGCAGGGGAAAAGATCTGTCATGCGCAAGCACACAACACAAAAAAAGTTATGTTTTACTACTTTGTGTTGTGATTATCAGAGGTATTAAGTTTAAAGGTGGTTGAAATGCAATTCAGGTAAAAGTGCAAGAACTTTCATCAGACTGTGGTGTAAAGCACAATAAAATCACAGACTAGCACCTAGAAATACTGAACTACCTCACATCCTCAATAAAACAATTGCCTTCTGATTAGAGCTTAATTCAGAGACAAGACTTCTGTTGAAACAGAAGTGATGAATATGCAGTAAAGAGCACATAGACAGTGGTTCACTGTGACATTTTGATTTTATATCCCATCTTTTTTATAATGCTTAAAAGGGCTGTATATGTGATTTATTTATTTTTTAATCTGAAAGCATTCGGAAGCGGCATATCTGATTTTAACAGAGTGAAATTCTGAATCATTCCCTTCAAGAGGTTGTAGACTTGACAGACTTGCTATCCATCAAGACATTCAAAATGCTGTGGAAAAAAAATGTCAGAATCTGACATTCAAAAAGCAAAATCTCTGAGCCATCTTAATGTCAAAGAACGTGAGATGCATTTGCTTTTGAAAAAAAAAAAAACAGACTCTCATATCAGGTGTTGTATTTATTTATTTATTTATATTAAATTAAAAATATAGATTCAGGTAACAAAACTGTGAAACAGTATTTAAATGCTCTAGCTTTGGGGAATGGGAAAGCTGTGGTGAAGAAATTTACTGTGACCAGAGCTGAAGATGGGCATCAAAAATGACAAGACTTGACTCTAGTTTTGATGAGCCGTCACTCAATAACAATGTGGCCAAATGAACACCACTCCAGGCAATTAGTCCACTTGACAGCGTGAATAATACACTCTGACTTGCGCATCTCTTGGAGGAACACCATGGCGGATGTATTTGAGAAGGTTGAGCTCAGCTTTTGTGGTCATTTTTCACATTTGCGCTCGAGGGCCTCGGCTAGGCCTCAGCTCGGTTACGTTGCTGTTGGCTGCAGAGATTGTGCATGAATATGAATTACATATTGAGAAAGAACTAGACACTACCCATATGACCAGGACTAATGTCAGGAAAAGCCTAACTGGAGTTGAGAGAGATTCCTGGGAGATACAAATGCTATTGTCACACAGCTGCAGATTCCCCACGCTGGATTCTGTACAAAAAGAGAAAATTGTGGGGTGATGAAGGGAGCCTATACCTGACAGAAAGAAAACATAATCTACCTCTTGAACACAGGCAGAGGTTAAAACACACAAAAAGCACCAAGCCGGGCTACATACGGTCACAAAAAAACACACCGAAGTACTAAAAGAACCTGCAAGATCTACAAAATCAAATATGTGCTGTTTAAATTACAGATATATACAGCCATCAAATAAGAATAACTGCTCACACACAATATAAGTCAACAAAACATAATGGGGGGAAAAAGGTCAGTCCAAAAAGAGCATAAGTTTCTCAGCTATTTACAAATACATCTGGCCAATTCAACTGTCTATAAAAATACTATTCACATTTTCTCATTGACGTACAGTAGTAAAATCATGAGGAACAACCATTCCATATGTCAATGTTGCAGGAAGGGTTTTTTCTTCCCTTTTTTGTCCTTTTGTAATATAAAATGATTTTTTTTAAACTGTGCTTAGTCTTCCTATACTTTCTGACTACCTTGCCACATGCAAAATAAGTTCCAGTGACCAAGAGAAATGAGAAAAGAAAGAAAAGGTAGCACAACTAACGAAAAGGACCCAAAAGAACAAACCTGTGCTTGTTTGCATCTTTGAAACTGCAGATTTGATATGTAAATACATGGTTAAATCAGACTTGATAACACTGTAAATTAATTTGTTGGTGTTAAGCATTATTTGCCTTACTTTAAGTACCTCAAGGTAATATGAACACAAACAAACGTAAAGCTTATTGCCTCTCTATACAGTAAAATATATGATCACATGGTCATTATAAAATAGTTGTAGGGCCCATTAAATATAATTTTATGTGCCTAAATCTTGTATATTGCAACTGGCTGATACATGTTAAAAATGGAGAAAGATAAAGAAAAAAAAAATCACTATTTTTGAATTCCACACTTTCCAACCAACCAGCCACCCACAATTAATTGTTCGTATTTTAGCATACACATGTCTTGCGTGAATTGGGTTCAATTGCTATAGTATTAATTTTAACAGAAATCAGGCTGTTATCCTAAGTTAATATAAAATATATTGTTGATCATTAATTGAATGAGGAAAAAGAGCAAAACAACCAGCACAAGCATTTTGAAGAGTTGATTCAAGTGTGTTGCACTAAAACTTAGTAACCTCACTCTAAAGATTTTTAAAACAATGCTTAAAAAAAGCAGAAAATAAGCCTTCAATCAGTATCTCGCTACTCTTGATTTAATAATTATCTTCAAGCCCCTTCAGGTATATATACACAAGTTCATGTCACATGTTCTTCTGCTAAATGTGAGTCACCAATGAACAATTTGCAGTGAGACTGCAAATTTGTGCTCCATCCAAACCTCATTGCCTAGAGTTCCTAGAAAGTGAAAAGGTTTCCAAAGAGAAGTTGTTCCATCTTATAACAGTCTCTAACTGTAAAAATCTTCACAACAGTCACCCTCACAAATCAGGCATTCTTCTCCCTCTATTTTGGCCTAGTTGTTCCTCACTTGATGGATTTAGTAGATCTTTATCCACCCCTGTATTCACAGCAGTTGCTGCATTTAGACAATCAGACCTGCGGTGACGTTATCAGTAGCATATGCACGAGGTCCTTGCCTTTTAATTAGGCTAAGAGAAGTTCAATGAAAGCTTCAACCCTCTTAAATTGTACACAAGAGTTTTCATGGAGGTTGTACTAATTTGGGCTTTTCATAACCCCAACCAGAAACCTTTAGATGACTATGTACTGGGTTCACCATAAATATAAGTTGAATAAAAATATAATTTGGCCTTAGTTCTACACACTGTACTTCATAACCGTTAAACTACTTTCCAAACTCTATAGAAGCTAAAATTAAGCAATTTCAAGTATCAGTTTTGTCATGTAAAGGTGTCTATTATTATTATATAGGTAATCTTATAGGTAACCCACCTTAAATTCTTCCCTAATTGCATCATTTTTAAGGATAAAAGCTTGAGATAAATACTTCAATTAGTTAACATCTGTGTTTGGCAAAATCACTGCGCGTCACTAACATTCCCTAATTTTGTTTCCAGTAGAGAGCCAAAAATGTCATTTGTCTAATCTGTTATCACATGGGAACAGCAATTCCCACAGTGAAAAGAACTCCGCTCTATCTTTATGTTCATTAATTAAAGTGCTCCATGTAACCGTAAACCTTCATATTCATAAGCACAAAAAAAGGGGGAAAAAATGATAGAGCAAAACAAATGCATGTGGGCGGGTGGTGTGTGCTATCGTCATCTAGCTATGATTATAATAAATGAGAATTCAATCAGTGCCGTTGGTGTTTAAAACAAACTCATGTGGCTGTGCCAGGCTGTTAAGTGCTATAAAACCATTTCACATCTCCACACCAGCAACACAACATCATTATTATTCCCCTTAACAGAAAAGCATAGTGACTGGCAGTGTTCAAAACTATACACAAATCTAGCTGTAGAAACCTGGATGACGTGGTTTTACCGAAGATGGAGCAAAGTAGTTTTTTCACCGTTTGAGTAGAACAACGTGCCCAAGTAAGCTGTGTTATTTTCCTAAATTCCTATCTGTGTAGCTCCGTGACATGCTTCTTATAGAAAAGTCATTATGGGAGGCAGTTCAAATGGCGTTGACAGATTTGAGGCAGTCTCATCTCTGACCTCGGGGGAAATATTCCATTGGTACGTTCTCATTTGTTCCTCGTGGTACTGCATGATGGTACTCCTGCCTTCTTGATTTCAAAAGTCCTTCACTGTTGCAGTTTTAATGAACCCAGCTAGCAAAAGCTGCCATCGTGATCGCAAGTCTTGTGCATCTCATCGACTCGCAAGTGGGACAAGTTTATATAGTTCTAACAGTTTTCCGGGCATATTTCAGAAGAGGAGCCAGGCCTTGTGTGCTGTCGAGTCTTCTGTACAATCCTGGGCCTATGTAGCTGTTTACCTCCATCTAAGTGGATGCTCTTGGTTGCTAGTATTAATTTTAGCTTCTAAAGTTCAAGGTAAACCCAATCTGGGTTTTCGTTCCACACATTAAATGACAAAATAAGGAAGGCGACCTTAAGGTGACAACTCTGTGAGCATACAGATCAATGCTGGCTAGATCAACAATAAAAACGTTATTACAGTTGACTGTTGCAGATCTGCTTTTATGATGTTATTGATTTTGTGGCAGGCTGCAGTACAGACTCGTTCATATGCGTGCTGATACTGTTCTCAGTATGGAGCGCTTGTCTTCATCAAGGTACTTTGCACATGTAGTTTTATAGGCTGCAGGACTGTTTCCAGCTGGCAATCGTTCCAGTCTTACTTATGAGTAAAAATGAAGAAAGAATGGCTCAATGGAAGTAATAAAAAGTTCCTTGTTTGAGCAATACATGTGCAGATGAATGAACACAATGTTTCTTTTGAAGATGTACCATCCAAGAAGGTCCCGGTTTACACCATGCTGTAATGAACATATGTTTTGTTGTATATAATGGCATGTAGTGTACAGCCTAGGCATGTCTCTTACTTTTCAGTCTCAGTCAGTTTGACAGGTCGACATTGAGGAACATTTTGGGCCCTTTTGTCCCAGGTCCCACAATGATATTCCCAATACGACTGATTTGCATACAACACATCTGCCTCATAAAATCATGTATGGAGTGCTAAAATAATCTATGCTAACCAAAGTCATAAATTACAGCAGGTTTTATCGCAGCTTCAAATCAAAATCCCAAAACAAGATAAACAATGAACATTTCTGTAATTGCACGAAAGAATAAGTCCTCTCTGCTATTGGATCAACCCATGTTAACATCAGTACTTGCTTTCAGTGAGATGAGCGTAAAATCTACTAAATGCATGGAAGAGTATCGCTTTCAAAAATTCGGCTCAGGTAGGGGAAAACTGGTCTTAATGGCTATTTGAAGTGAGGAGGGACAAGCAAGAAGGAACTTTGATTGATGTGGCCATCTGTGACCAATGCCTCTGGAGGAGAAGCTCATTCAAGTGGATCAGTTCCAGGTCATTGGAGGTTGGGTGTTCAATCCAGTTCAGAGAGGAGTGGAGAGATCGGGATGCTGGTGTGAGAGCCAGGGTGAGAACACACTATGACTCTTTACCTCCAACTTTCCTTGTTTTGTCTCGGGTCGTCGTTGCTACACAACAGTGTTTCTCTGGCGGTAAGGAGGAGGTGGCAACACGGTGCCCGGTTTTAACGCATACTCGGACAAGTACTCCTGGTTCTCAGCCACGGCAGGTCGGATCCGTCCATTTTGCCGGTAGAAGAAGCGTGTGCTGCAGTCCTGCAGATACTCGGGGTTGTGGAGAGTGGCCTTGGGGGGAAGACTGTGCTGCCAGTACTCAGGATTGTCAAATGTCTTTTTGGGCTTTAAGTCGGCCTTGATGGTCCCAGAGTGAGCTGGATGGAGGGTGTGCGTTGGGTGTAGGGTATGTCCAGGATGGGCAGAGTGGAGAGTGTGGCCTGAGAGGGTGGAGATGCTTTGCTTGCCTTGGTAGAGAGGCTGTGTTGTGATGTGGGTGTTGGATGCCACTGGTTGCATGATTTGGGAAATGCTCTGGCTGGTCGAAGTTCCACTGTTTGCTGCTGCCGCCGCCGCTGCTGCCGAGTGCACCACAGGAACTCCGTTCTTCCTCAACACATCGTGACTCTTTTCCCCAGAGTTATGGAAGGTGTTGAGGTACAACGGGTCATTAACATACTCATCCTCCACTTTGGGCTGCCCGTTGGAGGTACTGTGGTAACCTCGTTCGAGAGTGTGGACCTCTCCGTTTCTGCGATGGGTGACAAACGGGTTCTCCTCCACAGGGTTGAGATAATCTGCATGAGAAAAGAGCTGTCAGAAGAGAGGAGAACATTGTGGCAGATAGCGCTCTAAGGTAAAGCCGACTGCTATTGATCTCAGCAGGTTTTTCTATGCAATAGAACTCAATAGGATGCTCTCTGAAGTCCTAAAGTTATAGTAAATCCGAGTTCTTTCCATGAACATTTTTGCTTGCGTTTACTTCTGCGTACTTTACAGAAGAATGCTAATTATTGAGGTTATAAAGTGTGCTAGTGAGACCATGACTGTGCAAGAATTAACATCCAAGATTCAGTAGTTTCTTTTCAAACTGTCCTAAACTCTTTTCTTTTTTAATCTTATTAAATATTATGAGCTGTGTACTCAAACATTTACAGGTTCTATTTAGTTTCAACATTTTAAGGGAAATGCAAAAAAAGGTCACAGTGACAGCAAATTCTGTCATTCTGACTTGCCGCACTTTCTTCTGTGGAGGTTAAAAGAAGATATTTTGAAATGTACGTTTGTCTCCACAACTGTTTTGTTTCAAACATTCTTCAAAATGTCTTTGCAAAAGACAATATTTTTATTTTTAGTTGAATGATCCCTTTAAAACGAGTGGATATGGTGAAATTTGCACAGATGGACAGGCAGTTATTAAAAAAGGTTTTGTGCTGTATTTGTTGAAACAAGATTATCAACCTTGTAAATATCAAGAACATAACCCAGAGTACTGAAATTCACAAAGTGAAATCTCAAAAACTGACTACACAGGATTAATTACTAACCAGAGGGTAACAACCTGAACAGTGTGAACCATTGAAAAAGCACAACCGAGGTTACCAGTGACTGTGTAAAATATGTAACAAATCTCTAGGTGATCTCTGTTAGATCAATCTCCTCGCAATCTCAAGTTTATCATTCCTGTACCTGAGGGCTTTTTGTCCTGCATGGCGCTCATGTATCCTTCCTGGTCGATCTCGGCTCTCACTCCGCGCTCACACAGTATAACAGTTGGATCTGCGCTGTATCGTTGGCCACTGCTGTCCTCGCCGGTGCTTGTCCTGGGAGAGGCCTTCTTCCTGAGAGTGCCATTACAGCGGCTGTCTTCAAATGCCTCAGAGGACCCCGATGCCCCCTGCTTGGTCATGGATTGCTTCTGAGCAGAACAGCCTGGGCTGACTGCGGACACAGCCACAACCCGCGGGATAGTGGCCATCATCTCCTCCATGCCGAAGCTGCCGTCCTGGTACGCAAACTGGTTCTGCAGAAACACAACCTTCAGTATCATCGGCAGGATCTCTTTCTGTTTGCTTTACAATTAAACACTTCAAGAGAGGCAAATATTTTATACTAGTGAGGCTCCAAATATTAATACAGTTTATGAGATTTAATGAAAACTTGGCAACAGTGAATGAACAGATGAGTGTGTAGGAACACAGCTCTCTGGATGCAATTAGAAATCTCATCACAATTAAACTATTTGTTTTTTTTCTTATTCCTAATCCTCAGACTCTCTCCATCTGCCTGTCTTTGTTCCTAGCTCTTGTTGAGAATTTAATTTTCGTTAAGTGATGTGATGGCAAGACTGTAGCAAAAAGGCAGTTTTTAAGGTAGAAGACGTTAAAACCATGTTACTATATTACAATAGTACAGTAGTTTTCAATCCTGTTAATCAGGACCCACTGCTCTGCACAATTTGCATGTCTCCCTCATCTGACACATTTGTTTGAGTTCATGGAGCTCTTTTCTAATGAGGTGATTCTAATCAGGTGTGTAATGTGAGACATGCAAAATTTTTCAGAGCTGTGGATCCCCAGGAACAAGTTTGAAAACTACTGCAGTAGTACCATGGTACTGAATGATTACCATATTTTATTTCTTGAAAGTACTTCAGATAAAACCATGGTATCACAAGGATCCATCAACATACTGTTTTGAGTCTTAAGTGTTGATAATGTGAAGCAGACAGATTGATTTTCTGGTTTGGTTTGTGTTCACCAAAATAAACGAAACAATAACCAAATCATTTTTGTAAAGCATTTAATTAGTTGGTTTGTTCTAAAATACACATGATGCTGATGCTGTGCTCTCCTTGCAGTAAGTTTGCAGTTTCTCAGAGAAGCATAGGCTGTGTCCTGAATTCACTGTCTATTTCCTAATTTTTCCCCTACCACTGACATTTTCTCAGCTTCTGCACTAATGACAAAATACCCATCTCATCTCTTTTTCTTCATCCTGTCTTTTCCAGAACCCATCCATGATGCTGTTCAAGCACACTGGAGCTCATTGCTGTGAATGAAAAGTGCTGCTTGGCAAAACATTACTTGTTGAAACTATCACAACTAATGCAAAACAATACTTGTGTAAGGAGGGGCAGCATCATCAAATGCCATATCATAAAATGAGTAATTTTATATCTGTACATATAGTAATTATCTTATCAAAAGTAACAAAGTGTATAAACTTTAAATAAATAATGCCAATTATTTGATGACTAAAAGGCTTCAGAAATTTAATTTGAGTATTCAATAAATCAAATTTAAAGTTTACAAGTGTCATGATATCCAGCTGGAGGCCCTTGTTGTATCCACAAGAGGGCACTCCAGCCAGAACTTCACCCACAGTCACAAACTCCATTTCCCAAGATTCATCGCTGGACTGATTACAATCACACCTGGACTAATCACACACCTGCAGATCGTCAACACACCCCTTCCCTCCAGTATAAATTCAGCACACTTT
>JAUMHI010000049.1:989390-1016494 GCA_032359435.1 Enteromius unitaeniatus
GCTGTTGTCAGACTCCTTGTGCAGACAATAATCTCACTGCATTATTACAATTAATGACAAAAATAATGTTTGGAAATTCAAACTGATATTTTCAGCTGACACGCTACCACAAAAGACAGAAAAAAACGATTTAAACCCATTTTTTGTTGCTGAAAATACTTTGAAAAAGAATTTTGCACTGTACTGTATGTAATACAGTGATGTATTGTATACATTTTTTTAAAGATATACAACATGTATTAGATTTTTTTCCAGAATATTTGATAAATAGGGAGTTTTTTTGGTAACAATTTAAAAATCTTAATTGTTACTTTTGGTAGATTTAATGCATTCTTGTTTATCCAAACTTTTGAATGGTAGTATATATAAAAACAAATAAAAACAAATTTACATTATATTTCAGGTTACTGTAGTTCTAGCCAATTGAGATTTTGTAACATAAATCAAAAAGCTAGAACCATTGTAAAGACCAAGCGATGACTTTGCATATTGGCTCTTTTATGTGTAAGACGTGACTTCCTTTTGTTAGAGCTTCCGAGGTATTTCAATTTACCCCATTCATCGTAATACAAGTGGCCTGTCCCTGACAGAGCGTGGTTTATTAAATTACTCTGCGTGAGTGTGTGAGGGGGTAGTACACTCACTCTGTTGGGGTCCATGCGTGATCTGGTTGTGTATGCCAGTGGAGGAATACCGAAGGCTTGTGGCACCAAATACTCCTCGGCATCCATCAGATCCTCCAGTTCGTCCTCATCTAGCAGACTCTGGAAAAACTTACTGTCATTGGGGCTGGGCAGCTTCATGCGGTCATCCCCCTGACACAGAGAGCATCAGGGTTCAGTTTTCATATATTATGCAGAGAAACAAGACTTTATTATGCTTATGTGTTTTATTTATCATTTGTTTCATTTTATGATATTTTTGTACAGCACATCATGGGCATTTGAGGCCAGCTGTGAGGCTCTTACCTGGATGACTAGGTAACGTTGTGGATCTCTTGCCATTCGACTGAATTCTGCTGCAAGCTCCTTAAATCTGGGTCTGCTGTCTGCATCTATCATCCAGCCTGGAGGGACACGCATAGCACGGCTTCAATCGGCAAAGTAGAACACAATGGATAAACAATGCTGTGAGCTTTCTGTACATTTAAAAGAAGGTTCTGGCTTCAGCATCTGTGAAATGCTGACAAATAGAAAAAAAAAATTAAATTCCCCTCTATTTTTAAAACAATACAAAAATTGTTTACAATATACTGATAAGTTGATAAGTTCACCCGCCTAGAACAGTGGAGCCCATTAACAACTCAAATTGCATATTTTATACAGAACAATTAAATAAGCGATTTAACAAAACTGCAAGCTTCAAATTTCTGCAGTTAAATTATCTGGAATTAATATACATACATTAATAACATATACATTTTCTCTTTTTTTTCCCTAATTTTATTTTTTTAGCTTTAACTGTTCAAATAGTGTGTTTCAGTTCACAAAATCACTGTTGTATATTATAATTTGAAGAGAAATGTGGAAACATATGAAGTCAGACTCCCAGAAGTTTGAGAAACAGCTGAGCTGCACTGCACAACTGTGTGCATCATATTGATGCATTTTAAATGTTTTAATGATCTACAATTTCTTCTTGATAATATGTGGCAGTTTACTTATGCACAACAGGTTCATTCAAACTCACAAGGTTTCCTTATTTAGTGTTCAAGCAGGTCAGCTAAGAACTTATAGCATGATTTGTCATGGTGGATGTGAAGAAAACAAGTCTTGTGCAAAGCTCCCTTACATTTGACCATGACCATGTAGACGTCAATAGTGCAGATGGGAGGTTGAGGAAGCCTCTCTCCTTTCTCCAGCAAGTCAGGAATCTCTCGTGTAGGGATTCCATCGTACGGCTTTCCTCCGAATGTCATCAGCTCCCAGATAGTTACTCCTTCAAGAAAATCCAATAAACATCAATTTAAAAGCTTGTAGGCATGGGTTGAGACTGTCGGATTGGTGTTTTTTCAATTCATACAGTGTCTAACTGCAGGAAAACACTTGAAATGTGACTTTAAATAAGATAAATTACATTTTACTGATGCAATTAGCTGCAATTAAGGCTCATCTCACCGTAACTCCATACGTCACTCTGGTGGGTGAATTTCCTATAGTGAATGCACTCCAAAGCCATCCATTTAATAGGCATCTGACAAAACAAAGGGAGCAGTAGATCATGTTGAATTAAAAAATACACAATGATACAGTACATGAAAATGTAATAAAGAAAAAGAAAAGATAATCATGAAGTGAGCACATGCAGCGACATGTACAACTTTGTTTATTTACTCAACTCTACAAAGTTTCCTCAAAGCTTACATCACTAAAACCAAGCCATATCAAAGAATCATGCATTATATATGAAGTCTGGAAAGTTAATATTTCAGAAATGGAATAATCAGTGATATCTGCTTCATTTCATCTTTTGCTATCGGAAGAAACAGGTTGGGCTAAATGTGTGCGCAGTACTGCTCGGCAGCAAACCACGCTAAAACTTTAGAGTTTTTCCTCTGTGGGAGAACAAACATGGCTGATTTCAAATGGTAGATGGTTTAAGCTGAACAGAACGGAGTCCCAGGGTGCTCTATTCTGGTACAGCACCAAGAGGGAGATTCAGATGGATGAAATGGAATGTGTAGTGTAGTGCAGGAAGAGGACAGAAGCTGCAGGTGGGTGGAAATTAGTTTGAAACGAAAAGGTGTGCAACCTTCTGTTTTGTGTACATTTGGCTTTAGCAAACATTGTTAATTGGCCTGTCATTAGAGACCGTGTTCTAAAACACAGGGACGAATGTTAGGTGGAGCACATTTCTTGATCACTCAATGCATTGTTCCAACACAAAAAGTACAAATTATGTTATGCAAAAATGTCAGTGCATGCCCTTTGTCTTGTTGGGGTCACGTGACACTGACCTTGCCCCCGTCTGCGTTGTATTCCTTCTCATCTGCATCCAGAAGGCGAGCCAGACCGAAGTCAGTGATCTTTATATGGTTGGGTGACTTCACTAGGACGTTCCGAGCAGCCAGATCCCTGTGCACAAGTCTCCTGTCTTCCAAGTACATCATACCCTGCATCAACACACAACAAATTCATCATCAATTACAGTGACAGTAATTTAAGAGTTTGATTGTGTGACAATCAAAATCATCATCAACATGAATAATAAGCATCTCACAAGCTACAGTAATCAAATTCACTAAAAGCAAAAATCATTTGAATAATATTCATTACATTTACAGCACTTCATTTTACATATAAATTCAGTCTGGATAGTTTATTTATTTATTTTTTCCATAGTCTCTTGTGAATACACCAACATGTTATATAGGCTACTATCATAGTATATATATTATTCTCTTTTAGATTTTTTATTTATTGGTTTAATATTTAAATATAGCTGTTTAAGTGTTAGTAATTTTGACTTAATATGTATTTCAGTTTGCCAAAGAAATGTTTGCTTAAAGCAACATTTGTAATTCAAAAGTTCACTTTTTTTGTATGTGTATTTTATTTTGTCGTTCAATTGCCTACATTTTAGGGGTTTTTTTGTGAGACAGAATCAATTTCCAATAATTATAAACAACTATGTTAACATATATTTCAGTTGAACAAACTAATTTTGATATTCACTATATGTTATTAATGTGCTTAAATATGGTCTACTGCAAAACCACAAGATATAAATGCAAAATCACCCTCACTATCTCTAATTAGGCTAATTCTTCATGTATTGCTGCATGTGTTTGCATGATTAAATGAAGATATATTATGAGGAAGAGTTTGTAGCCTTAAAACTAAATGGTGAGGAATAAAGCATTAGCAGTAAAATCAAAGTTTGTTTGTTCTACCATCACTTTCAAAGACACTGTGAAGAGATTACAGTGGGGAAAACGTCACAGTATTATTAATGGAGATTGTTCATATTGATAAGCGATGAGTCTCTTCTCAGGCGTGGCCATGTATCGCAAAACAATGAAAACTCCAGACATCAATTTTCTGGAGGAGCGAACAATGCATGTAATCGATTTAAGTCCAACCCGCAGCATGGAGGCCTTTCGAAGGGCTGCGATCCATTCGCAAGAAAACAGCCTCTCTACTTTTCCTTCAACAGGGCTTTCAAGTGCCCTTGAGCCGGTGGCTGGATGAAATTTAAATCTTAATGTGATTGGTGGAGAGGTAAGGACAGCTTGTGGCAAAATGGTTTTTACTAAGAAAGCGAGATAGCGAGAGCAAGCTTGTAAAAGTGGGGAAATACAATTTGAGAGGTCCAGTGTAACCCATCACAGGTGCTCTCTGAGATGAGAAGACTCCTGTCTGTCATCACAGAAATAGTCTGGTTACAAGCGCTTTTAATATCAAATAGCTGTGAGAATTTATTCGTAGGAGGAAAGTACATTACATCACCTGTAAAGCACCATGTTGCTGTTGAGACAGACATAGTCGGCAATGCATCATATACTAGGGGGAAATCCTTGCAGAGCATTCATTTTTATAGGGAACAGAAGGAAAATACAAATAGATTTGGCTATTTCTGTGTCTTTTGCACTGTTACATAACATAAAATAAATTTTTACTGTATTTAACTGTACTGTTACTTATATAAAACCCAGAATAAAGTCATATAAATATTGAATTGGAAAGAGACTATACAGTGTGTATATACAGATATTACACACGTTACATATATTTTATTCTGGCTTTATTTCACTATATAAGGAATTATTTAAGATTAGTTAACAATAACAACACTGATTGACGTTATATCAGAAGATGAATAATTAAGCTGTTAAAATAAAACTACAACTTACAAACTTCTTCTGTATTTTAACTGAACAAACTGAACATTCAGTTTTTTTAACTTACTATGTACTTATTGATATAATAAATAGGTTTATTATCAGACTACAAATTATGCAAAACAATTTAGATTTGTGATTCCACAGGCGTTTCTTATCATCTTGTTGTTGAATTGCTTGTATCCACTGCAGTCTTCAATGACGTTTTTAAATTCAAATGACTGGAGATAACAACCTGATTTTCTGCTTCCATTTGAAGTGCAAAACAACACATAAAAGGAGTACTTTTCTTTATAAAAATAGCCAAATCTGACGGATATTTTGAAAAATTTCCCAGAAGAGCATATCTATGCTAATCAAATGGGTATATGTCAAATCTGAGTGAGAGCTCAGATCTAATTGGGAACAAACCAGTGACACATAAAACATATAATGAATGAGGAAAGTGGCTCGCTTTGCAGCATGTCAACAGTCTAGACTCATGACTTGCAGCACAGTCAGATCTGAGAGCGTGTTTCCTACTGTACTTATTAACATGATGGCAGCTCTAGAAAGAAAAATCCCCCAATTTAATATAAGACGAGAATATGAGTGTACCGGCTGGGAATGAAGAAAGAGGTTTATTTCAACCATATTTAAATGGGTTTGGGTTAAGCTGAGAAAGAGGATGATGCTTTACTAACAAGAGAAAAAAAAAAAAAAAAGACTAATGGGTTGCTCAGACAGTTCTTATGTTAAGAAACATGTATGCCTACAGAGGCAGGTTTCAAAGGCATTGTATTGCTGGCATCTTAATTATGCTGCCCCCTAAGATAGCTCATTATGGCCTTTGTAGCAAAGGGACTCCCAGAATACACTGTGATTAAAAGAGTAGGAAATAAATCCAGTATGGCATTATATTATCATATTATATCCATTATAAATATACATAATTCATTTAATTCTGAAAGAAAAATATGGTCTGCATTCACATTCGAATCTTCATTCAAGACAAGCCTACCTGATGTAACTAAACTGTTAGTTCAGTCCAGTAAGCCACATAAGAATGTGAATAGGAGAAGATAATAAATTAAACAATAAGCCCTAATGTCCCTCAGGGGTCAGTGTCCAGTCCAGTGGTGCTATTAAAGGGTTGAACAAGAAATGCTAATCTGCCTGCTATGAAATATACAAATATCTGCAAAACTGCAAAAGAGGAGGGAACAAATCGCTTTATGCCATGCGTTTGCAATCTTTTCCTGGCAAGCAAGTGTAATCCGAGGTAATGGTGTGGGGATTACACCCTCTGCCTGCAAAAAAATCACTTCCTCCTCTCCATACTCACCCATAACCATATTTCACAGGACTGTATCACATCTAGACATACTCGACTGTTCAAAAGTTTGAGAGCACTAACATTTTTTGGAAAGAAATTATTGATGTTCAGCAAAGATGCATTAAATTGATTGAAAATGACAGTAAAAATGCTTAAAATTTAGATAATTTGATACTAAAGACGGGAGAAATACACACACATATACATATTTGTATGTCAAAAAAAATCGCATATAAATGCTAACATATGCATGAATATACTGTGAAAAATATAATATACACTTATACCTGTATATAATTATTTTTTTAAACATACGAATATTACGGAGCCCCTTAAGGGACAAGGTGGAGAAAACAAATCGGTGTGGGTAACAAAAAATTCAAGGTGGAAAGATTTTTTTTCTTTTTCAAATCTTTTGCGTTCTTTCACAAAATGATTTGCGTTCTCTCGCAAAACTTTTGCATTCTCTGGCATAACCAGTTGAGCTTAGATAAACACTTTCTGTGTACTTTACGCTTCCAGAGGATTAGACAGCTGCGTAATGTAGCAGCTCTACATCACTAGACGTGGCTCTGCAGAGACTGGAAGCGAGAGCGATCATAACACGCATATAGAACCATCAGCTGTCAAACGCTCACGACACTTTGATCTTATACACCAACCCAGTCTCTCGGTATTTATTCGTGGCAGGGAAACGTTTATTTCATTATTTTCGTAAGTCCGGCACATTTTTTAAACTAAGATGCATCTAATTGAAATGCATTAGTTTAACAAACGTGCTGGGCTTACGAAATAAACGTGTCCCTGCCACGAATAAATAGATTAAATTAAATTATGTGACTAAATAACGAACTGCCGATGCCTCACGAGAGAACAACAGGTGTGTTCGACTTGAAGCAGCGTTACAGCCATATCCAATGCATTTGACAGCTGATGCCATATGCGCGTTATGATCGCTCTCCCTTTGATGTCATACACCCATAGGCGGAGGGTGAAACAACTCAAAAATGTACTAGACATATATACCTGTCTTTTTAGGCAAGGACCAAACATAGATGTCATGTAAGCTAATAAAACACATTTAATGTGACAGAATTTGTATTGAACGTGATTTACAATTTAATTTAAAAAAGAATAATTATAAATGTATATTTCTATAGCGTTTCCTTTCCATTCAAACAGCAAATTAATTATATATAGAATGTGATATTATCACTAACTTTGATCTATCGTGAACACTCTCAAAATTTTACAATAATAATAGGGCTAATGATAATGAAATTTTAAAAAATTGTGTTAAAAAATTGTGTTTGATTGCGCAATTATGGGTATAACCAACAATTGACGCTCCACCGATTATAACCCCTTAACCAACAAGATTATTTAAAATTAGAAAGGATGAGACAAAATTACTAATACGTTTTCCAGGGATTCATTTTACAAAACCTAGCAAACAACAGGGTCTTATATCACATCAGCGCTTCTGTGAGCAGAGAGAAAAAAAATTATCAAGGATAAATTGGCATAAACGAGAATTTTATATAATATAATTATAATTATAATGAATCAATTAATTTAAGTAATAAATAAGTAACCAAAACTAAACAAACACAAGAAAAACTGCAACATGTAGCCTATGCAGAGTTTCGGTTCATTTTTGTGCTGTACGAAAGGAGACAAAAAGCGACCTCATATTTAAAATATAGCCTTGTTTTTTCTTTTATTACACCGATCGGTCACTGCAGCGCCGCTTCAAGTCGAACAGACCTAATCCTTTTTCACGTGTCTTTCACTGATGTCAAAACTGTGCCTTGAATTAAGCATTGGCCATATTTCTTTATACTTCAGTCCAAATTCAAAGTAAAACTCTAAGAATTGCTCCATTATGAATGTACAGAGCTGTCTGAACCACTGAAAACTCAACTGGTTACGCCAGAGAACGCAAAAGATTTGCGAGAGAACGCAAAAGATTTGAAAAAAAAAAAAATCTTTTAATTTGAATGTGATTAGTCACTATTAATATGCATGTATGTACTATATATAAGTGCTGTCATACGATTAATCACGATTACACACACACACACACACAATAAAATAAAACAAAAATTAGAAAACATTTATGGACCGTTTCCAGTCTGTTCTCATCTTTTTGATGTACTGTAAAAACTGACAAGAATGACTTAAAGAAACATACTTTAGCACATACAAAAACCAGACACATTCACAAAATGACAGGCCTCTATAGCAAACATGAACAAACACAAAGGAAGTGACAATCAAGAACAAATGACCATGACTGGCAGCCATTCTGTTGCATTCCTCCCTCCTTCTACACGCACTGCAGTACGTCTCACCAAAGACGTGGTCTTAAGAGCTTTTCAAAGATTAATGAGCCTACATTAACATTAATCGTCTATCAAAATGCAATTATCTTTGCGTTTGCAGAGCTAAGGTAGAGTGGAGGGAAATGTACATTTCAGCGAAATAATTTTGACTTCTGCACAGCTGTACCTGCAGACAGAGAAAGTGCTTGCTTGTACCACAAAAAAGTGTTTATGTCATACTGGCATGGCTTTTCAAGAGTCTTATTTGCACATAAAGCATATCTGATCACCTTTAAAATTTCAAATCACTATAAATTAATAAAAGTAATGATCATAATGTTAGCAGAAGAAAATAAAGCAGTATTGCATGTCTATATCAAAGGCTCTCTTTCTCTTTAGCTGGATTTTATTTCTGCAATGAGTACGGAAGGTTAAGAGACAGAGGGAGTCTTTTAGGCCATGGACAGAGAGAGTTTTAGCAGTGAAGCCTCTCAAAAACATGGAGATAGATAGAGCTGGAGTGCTCTCAAGAGCCATACATTACAGTCGGGGATAAAAACACATAGCCCCCAGAATTTCTTATTTATGTTCATATCAGAGCCACGCAAACAAGGGTCCTATAGAATCCTATAAAATGTATTTTATTAAAAACAATTTGGTGGCACCAATTTTGGTGGCTATTAAAATTGTTCCATTGACATTGACTCCTGAATTGAACCATGAAACCACACACACACACGCCTGTACCCACACCCACTGTATGCAATGAATATGTACAGAGGATTTTCATTACACAAAAATATTGGGTGTACCAGCTCATATTTATTTAGACAAATTAAATATGGTCTATACCCATATTTTTATGCTTGGATAATCCAAATGTTAGTTTAGCAACATGCTGACACCAAACTCTGTTAAAGTCAATTCTTAATCCACGTAAAGCATTCCAAATCATCACTAATGAGATTTTTTTAATGCTACTTTTTTAGTTTTTAAACAGAGCCGAATGCTCTCACACAAAATCCTCATAAGATAAATATTCCACCCACAAGCTGCACTGTATTTCTCTAGCTCAGTGTGAATAAGCCTTGCAGTGCGGTTCCTCCAGTGCTTTCACGTCTCTCACAGGACTAAATCCAAACCCATTCCACAGTCAGAGCACAGGCCGTTTTGGCCCATTCACTCCAGTCCCAGTGTATTTAAAACAGATTACTTCTGCAGCCTGGACAGCCAATCAATACTCACTCTGATTACAATAAGCCACAAGATGGCTGCGCCACACAATATTTATCCCCAGAGTAAACTTTAGTGTAATTAGAAATCAATGGCTCACACAGTCCATTAATGCAGCAGACGTGCTGATAGAGCAACAGAGATTTTCACATGGGTGTGAAGAGCTCTGAAGAGAGAATAAGTGACTTTATGAAAGCGCTGAAGGCAACCCCATTTTAAATATAATGTTCAGATTGGAGATTCTACATCTTAATGAGTTCATAAGTGCTAGTGGAGGTTTTCAGACTGTTCGACATGTGAAGCTGGTACACTCAAAAAAATGCTGGGTTAAATACAACAACGGTTGGGTTACTTCCCAAACTGCTGGGTCCAAAACAACCCAATTGTTAGTTCTGACTTTATTCAGCATTTTTTAGTGTGTAGAAGTATTGTCACGGAACAGAGGCGAGTAGACATGCGAATCCATTTGCGAGCTTTATTTACAAATTAAAGTCATAACAGGCGAGGTCACCAACGGCGAGCTTGAACATAGGAGGCTAAGACAAGAGAATAATCCGAGAATGGCAGCGAGAGTCGTCAACGGGAGATCCCAAACGTACATCCAAACATTGACCAGCGACTAATACAAGGACATCCGGGATATTTATACATGTGATAATCACATAGGGAGGTGGATGAGAAACAGATGAGTAACTATAACAACAGACGAGGTGGGTGGAGACAAGAGTTCATTGATAATAAGTCCAAGAATTCGAACAGACACAAAACACATAAAAGGAGTCCTAGAGCTGGAGTCCATTACTGGCAACTCCAGCTGAGTGTTACAAGTATCAGTGTAGAGCAGGTGTCTTCAACCTTTTGTTTGTATAGATGTACTGTTGGACTATAAAATAGTTAATCATAAACTGATAATACAACATAAAAATATAGTGCCATAATAATACATTTAATGCTATGATGCTTGCATCAATCTTTTTTTTTTCCTATGCACCACTTGCTCCCTTTACCACTTTGTTACTACAAAGTATTAGTCATATTTTAAGCATTTTAAGTCTGCAGTGTGAGATAAAAAGCGCATATATTGTGAAATAAAGTCAAGAAACCCTGTCTTTTAAAGGAGTCCTTGTGGACTGTACAAATTAACAAAGGGTGATTATTAAAATGCCAGTTCTTTTAGTGCATAAAAGTAAACTTGTAATGAGGACTCTCTTAATGAATCGTTAAAAAATATTCATGAACTCAGAAGTTCTAGGAGAACTATTCACTGAATCAACTCAAAGAAAACACCCGTCTTAGAGCCATCAATATCAAGCGATCATTTCTTCAAGTGATGGGAAATACAGTTCTACAGTCAATTTATGCTATATCACATAGGCCAGACTGTTGTTTCAGATATTGTTGTGATATTATATTTATGTTGAGTTTAATAAATAAAAAGTAATTACTGAGCAACTTAGATATTGCACAGAATATTGTCACATGTATAGTTTTGGTCCATCACAAACAAAGCCACAGCAGAAACCACTTTGCATTTTCAAGAAACACACTACACTGTTGTCTCATTCATGAACAAATCAGTGTATTAAAATAAATTGAGAACATTTTCCAATACTTCACTCATTTCAACAGCTACTTGATTCATTTCTCAATTAATCTGTGTATTTAGTAGAATGTAAACATTTGAGTGAATTATTTAACAGTTAACTTATTAAAGTAATTGTTTTGTTCTCGAATGATTCAATGTTCAAAGTTGGTTGACTGAATGTCTTGTGTGCTACTAGCATGATGAAGCAACCTGCAGAAAGAGACTTTGAAGAAAACAACACCACCTTCCTCTAATACGAAAAGTTAATTCCCTACAAGATTTTCATTTTTAACCATTGTTATAAATCATAAAGTTGGAGTTCCCAATATAAATTGGAGCAATAACTAATTCTTTTATGTAATATGCAAAACGGGCATCAAAAATTAACATTGATTTGGGAAATACTGATACCCACTCCTACTTAATATGTTTTAATGCAGGAGGGACAATGAAAATTCATACTTGGCTTAAATGTAAAAATGAGGTTAAGATCAAACAGATTAACGGTTCCCCTGCAGTGCTATAACAGACCCCCAATGGGCCCCATGACCCTCAAAATTGGAAGACTGCACTTACCCAAGCAATCTCAAAAAGGATTTGTCTCCATTTTTGTAAACACATTTCAAAATGAAAGCTTTAAAGGAATGAAAAATCCTCCCATTTTATCATTATTGGGTTACTTTATACTGCTTCCCCCATAAACTGCTGTGATTAAATTAACTTCCTCTCCAACTCACTTTTGACCTTTTGAATGATGTCCTCCGTTCCCTAAGAGATGGATTTAAATTGTGTTTGTCACTTATTAAGTGTTTGTCATTTTGCGGTGATGTGAACCTCTCCGAATTTGAAACCCAAAACCGCCTGTATGTTTCATTTCTCTTTGGAGGATGTGAGCTTGTGAATAATCTCTGAGTAAATAGTGAGAAAGGTGACCTGTGAAGACCCACCACAGTGAAAGTGATTCAGTCCTCCTCATGCACACTCTTTATCCTGTCTTATACCTGTAACCACATCCGACTGGGATTAGACTCAGCCATCTCTTCCTCATCCGAACCAAATAATCTGTCCCTGCTATTTCAGTCGTGGAGTGCATGGAGCCGTGTGATAGGCTTAGTCTTGCAGGTGTCATCATCAGTATTCTAAATGTCTTTTCTGAACAGTTTTACCATCAAAGAACCATTCCATTAATTCCAGACTTGTCAGCAAACCACAGTCGCTTGAAAAAATTATGACAAGCAACAAAATTGGAGAGGAGATCTGTCAATCGATTATAACTTCAATCATACTAGTGACTCCCTAAAATTGCTGGCTGTTTTTTTTGGAAGAAATTGGGTGCTTTGACCTTGCAGATAAAGTTTCAGGAAATTCAAATCTTAGGCCTGCTCTCTCGACTGACAACGTATTCCTGGGCGGCTGTCAGCGGATCCTGCGGACTGGTAGTCTTTCTTAAGACTTGTGTACTGCGTTCTGCATTTCCAGTGAGCATAGACCTCTGAGTGCATGGAGTTGCTGCGTTAGGTCTTCCCCGGGCAACCGGGAAAAAGAGCAGATTTCCTCGCACAGTTTGGTGAAACATTCGATCCGGCAGTGTGCTTCCGAGTCTCCTCACCTCTTGTGACGGTCATGAACGCTGCCTTACGTGCCTGGGCCGAGAGCACGCTGAGGCAGCGCTCGTGGATGGTTCATGCAGGAATCGGCTTGGAGGTGCCCCGTACGCCTTCAGCCGACCCTGCTCCGACCCCCGCCGAAGCACACAATGCTTGTCTGGCCGCCCAGATGAATAGACAGAGTGGTCATCGAGTTGACATCGATGACATGCATTCGGAGCCAGGATTTGTTTGCAACCATCGACCTGAAGGACGCGTACTTTCAAGTCTTGATTCTGCCTCGCCACAGACCCTTTCTGCGGTTCGCGTTCGTTTGCTCACTCGAAGGATTTGTTGTGCATGCACAGGGACATAGTGCTTCAGCACCTCAGCCATTTGGGTCTTCAGGTCAACCAGGAGAAGAGAAAACTCTGTCCAGTGCAGAGGATCTCTTTTTTCGGGACAGAGCTGGACTCAATCGAAATGACTGCCCGCCTTACCAGCGAGCGCACACAGGCCATGATGAACTGCCTGGATACATTCAGGCACAAGAAAGCGGTTCCTCTCAAAACTTTTCAGAGGGGCATATGGCAGCTGCAGCCGTGGTTACGCTGCTGGGCTTGTTACATATGAGACCGCTTCAGCGATGGTTACACGATCGGGTCCTGAGATGGGCATGGCACCGCGGCATACTTCGGATTGGCATTTCCCCGGAGTGTCGCCACTTATTCAGCCCGTGGGAAAAGCCTGTCTTCCTACAGGTCGGAGTACACCTCGGGCAGGTATCCAGGCATGTCGTGGTGAACACGGATGCCTCTATCACAGGCTGGGGTGCTGTATGCAACGGCCAAGCAGCCTTGGGTACCTGGACAGGCCCTCGACTGCTTTGGCATATCAATTGCCTCGAGTTGTTAGCAGTACATCTGGCTCTGCGTCGCTTTCTTCCGATGCTCCGCTACAAGCATGTGCTGGTCCGGACAGACAACACAGCGGCCGTTGCGAACATCAACAAACAAGGTGGTCTACGCTCCCGCTGCATGTCACAACTCCAACCATCTGCTCCTGTAGAGTCACAAGCAGCTGAAATTCATGTTCCAGGGTTACTCTACCGTGCAGCCACTCAGCTCTCATGGCAGTCCACCCACCCTGGAGAATGGCGGCTCCACCCCCAGGTAGTCCAGGTGATATGGAGCCACTTCGGTGAGGCCAAGATAGATCTCTTTGCTTCTCCCGAGTCGACCCATTGCCGGTTTTTTTATTCCCTCCTCGAGTCCCACAGAGCGCTCGGCAGGGATGCACTGGCATGCAGCTGGCCTTCGGGGCTCAAGTGCGCCTTTCCCCCATCCCAGAGCTCCCTCTACAAGGCAGGCTTACGCGCAGAGGTGGAGTCTGTTCGTCAACCTCTTGGGACCTAGCCGTCGCCTTAAATGGCCTGTGGCTGGCTCCCTTTGAGCCTCTTCAGTCTGCAGATTTAAAATATCTGACACTGAAGACCACGCTCCTCGTAGCTCTGGCCTCTATCAAGAGGGTAGGAGATCTACAAGCTTTCTCTGTCAACAAAGAGTGCCTAGAGTTTGCCCGGCAGATTGGTGGTGAACCTGCAAGCTCTGCCCCGGGAGGAGCTCTGCTCCGCCCTCAACCATGCTTCAGCACCATGGCTAGCAACTTCGTAGGCCCCCCTTACTGGGCCACGGAGGGTTGGGAAGGTTATGTGCAGATCCTTTGATGACGAACTTGAATAGTAACACGGCCTCAGAGTCGTGGCTCTTCCATGGGTGTTCCCATATGTAACGTCGAAGTGATTCGACTGAAAGGTTAACGTCTAGGTGACTAATGTAACCCATGTTCCGTGAAGGAGGGAATGGAGATGTTACACTTTCTCCTGCCACAACTCTGAGGTCGCGCTGACGCCGGCTTGGCTCTTCAGAGAAAACCTGCATGTGCACTCCGCTCGTGCCCTCTTATACTAATACAGTGATGAGTGCAATCAAGTGCACGCCAATTTCATTGGCCTTTCGTTTAAAGCTCAAAGGCAATTGGTCTCTCTGGCAAGTTCCCATATGTAACGTCTCCATTCCCTCCTTCAAGGAAAGTGGGTTACATTCGTAACCTAGACGTTTTGTTGTCTCTCTGTGATCGTCACCAATCACGAAGCACAATGTGTCTAACATCATCCGCTGGGACTGCATCCGGGTTTCACAGTCAGCAGATGCGAGACAAAAGTGCTTATTAAGTTGGAAATATGGATATTTATTGTACAAAAACGCATCGATTCACTACAGGAGGACTTTATTCATCCCCCCAGAGCCATGTGAGGGACGGTTTATTATGAATACGCGCACGATATTTCACGTCTTCTGAAGTGTACTGGCTATCACCCACTTAATCCCATTCAAAGGCTTGAAGGTGTCTGGACAATTTTAATTATAACTCCGATTGGATTTGAAGAAAGTCACATACACCTAGGATGCACCTAAGGCATCATTTATGGTGAATAAAGTATTCATTTTTATGTTTTTCTTTTAATCTTATTTAAGTAGAATATCACGGCTTCTTCAAAAATATAAAGCAAAACGTGTTTCCAAACTTTTAACTGGCAGTATACTGACAAAATACCATAATATTACATAATATACATTTAACTACTTCTAAATGCACAGTGTATAACCATGAAGCCAAATGTTTATTAATAATTGTGCAATAGTTACAACAAAAGACAACTCTAGGGGGGACGTCTTGCTTGTCTGTGTGTCTGGATTTGAGACTAAAAATTGGTCCCCGTTGTTTTGTAAAACTAGTTGCTAAATAAAGAGATATAAGAAATGCTTATTAGAAATGATGTCTTTTTCCTCTGTCAAGTATGTTATTATCCAGCACCTGGACTGTACATTAATAGAGGTTAAAGAATCTCTCACACACACACATACAAACACACACACACTGGCTGCAGAAGGCAGGCGAAACACTCCCTCTGTGACCAATTTTCAAGCCAGTGTTTGGAAAGAACACAGTGCAAGCACAGGAAAAATAATAAAGAGCGGCATGCTGCACAGACAAAGGGCTAATTAAAAGCTGAGCAGCACAACATGGCTGACAAAAGAGAGGCCTGTTTAAGTAGTTTGTGTAAACATGCCACTGAAGACTACCAGTGCAATCACAGAGAGGAGGAGGACGGGGTGTATCAAACAATGACAGGTGGTGAGAGAGAGAGAGAGGAGCATGGCAACAAAGAAATGAGGAACAGTACACAGAGATAATACACAAGAGAGAAATTAAGGCTAGAAACATAATAATGCTTTAAACTATTCAGCAAGTCTTGCAGCATGTCTCTCTCCGTCTCTGAAAGCTGTGCTGCATTAGTCATGTTGTGGTGTTAATGGCACGAAACCAGTTAAAATCAGGTTGTTTAAAGGTGCCTAATGCTTATAAAGCAGAAAATTAAAAATGTCATGATAAATTTATTTTTATTTGATACTAGCAAAAACTCTATATACAAATTATCCTAACCTTACATAAATACTACTTTTTTTTAAGACACCAAGTACCAAATATTACTTTTTTAAGAAAACAAGTAAAATCGAGTAAAATTTTATTCAGTGCATTCATTTGAATTGTTGATTGCGTATTTGTTCAAATAACTCCTTTTCACTTTTGGGAAAAATGTTGATCGATTTGACAACAAATTATTACAGAATTCAGTTTGGTGTAACTCACTGTGAATGTGTAACCACTGCCTCAGCGTTTTAACATACTATTTCATTTTAAAAATACATGATCAATACTGTTCAAGAGTTTGAGATCAGAAAGTTTTTTATGCTCACCAAAGCTGCATTTACTGTATTTATTATGTAATGCAATAATATTGTGACATATTAGTACAATTACAAATACCAGCAGTTTATCCTTGTGAAGGCAAAGCTGAACTATGTTTGAATATTTTAAACAAAGTTCAAAAGCATTTATTTAAAACAAAACCTGCTATAAGAAAATAAGTCTCCGCTTTCACCTTTGATCAATTTATCATGTTCATACTGAATCCAGTTGCCATCATCCTTAAATTAACATTTCAGTCATGCCAGTCATGCCTTGTCTTTCAATTCTCTGCGCCTGTGAATAAATGCTCAAAATTGTAACGGGGGTGGTTTAATTCTAGAGGAAGTTAGCAAAACAACTGAAATGTGTTACATCATCTTTAAGCCTTTTTAATTCTGTGCTAGTCTTTATACTTCTGTGCTTTAATTGTGCAACTTGAAACAGGATTGGGTCTGTTTCCAAGTTCTGCATGCACAAAGTCAGTGATTTCTTTTTAAATTCTCATTTTCTATACACAAATACAAAAGGGCACACACACACACAAAAAAAGAAAAAAAGAAGGAAGCTGGAAGTGTGTGTGTGTTTGTTTGTAGCAGTGTGAGTATATATGCGTGTGTGTGTGAGTGTGCCCTTGTGTGTGAGAGCCTGGCTTCTGTCCGTCACACTTCACTAACCATTCAGCAGGGCTCAGAGTGACAGAATACCAATAGGGAACTTAGACAGGAGAAGGACAATGGGGCCACAGCGAAACCGAGCTGGACGCTGACAGAAAAAGAATCAGGCAGGAGAGGCAGGACCCTGATCACATCCTTCAATATATCACTGACACCTGCTTTGTAAATCATGGAATTAACATTTACCTGTCATTCCTATTTATAGCTAATACATTACAGCCAGGACTCTGGAGTCACTATACGTATAGTGCTGAGCTATGCCAAGTTACACAGTGAAAATAACATAATGAGGGGAATTATATAACAGCCTTGTCATCATAATGTCTTTCTAATGACATTAGTGGTGAGTTGTAAGTGTTCCCAGATTATACTCATCTTGATGAATTGATTTTGGCTTGCATGCATGCGACGTTCCAATTGCTCAGAAAATCTCTGCATAAGAGAGAAACAAAGCTATTACAAAACAGCTTGTATATAGGATTACTTTAATTTTGTGTAACCATACACAGTCAACAGTTACGATGAACTACTTGTCAGAATAATTATTTAATGCACTGGATCTTAATTTCTGGAGGGTGATGCCCCCCTTTGAGAGTGAGAAAGACAATTCTGATTGTCTTACATAACAAAGAAATAAAAACTATAAATACTATAAATACATTACATTTTCTGATAATTATAAAAGAGAGGAAAATAAGAAAGCTTATATATTATGATACATAATATTAGTAGTTATTTTGAAAGTTGGGCAAAATGCAAAAAACAAATTGTCAGAACTTTTTTATTTAAAGTACAATGACTAGACCTGTTATAAACAATCTTGGTTTAAATTAAGAGAAATATATTTGGTGAGTATATATATATATATATATATATATATATATTAGGGGTGGTACAAGACACTTATCCCACGAGACGAGATGGGACACTGGGTGCACGAGAACATTGTGATTCAAATAGTTCAAAAAGGCCAAAGTATACTTCAGCCATCTGCATTATGTCATTTTCCTCATCTGGAGGGCACCCTGTCCGCATGCAGGCAATTTTTTGAGGCCGAAGACACATTGAGCTTGTGTATTATTCTCACTTTAACAGGTGAAAATAAACAAGTGAAATGGGAAAATCTTTGTTTGTCATTTAGTTGATAAATAATTATGTGCACTAATAGTTGCCCAATACTGGTGTACATGATATTCTATTAAGAGAGCCAAAACTTCCCTTTTACTACTTAAATGTTCAGGTTTGAGGGTTTGTTAGCATTTTGGATTGACCAAGAGCACTGGAGTTGTCCAATAACAAAATGTGTCCTCAAAAATACAACTTGCCTAATAATTGTGCACACATTGTGCAACTGTTGTAAGTATAAGAGACTTAACATAATGACATATCAACCTCAAGGTGTGTATTGTTAGAAGAGAAAAAGGATGAGAAATCCTGATTTAAGGTATTATTTTAAGAAAATATAAGGTATAAATTCGATGACATGGTCTATTCCACAATTACAGTATACTAGTATTATGCAACCAAACCAAATGCCTCTAGTTATTCTTGTACTAATCCTTACCAGTGATTACTCTCTTTCACTGGTAAAATTAAATTTTGTGACGCCTCTAGTTGGCACCGCAGCACACTGTTCTGGTCTCAGGTATTGGGCCTTTGGGGAGGGAAACGGTGTGCCAGAACATATGCCAACACATGACCTTGTCCTGACGGACTGGGCTGTACTTGGCATGGGGGCGCAGGGCACCAGATGGGCTTGGTAATGTGCTCGGCATGAGGGAGGAGCGAGACCTACGTGCTCCTCTCAATCAGGTGAGACCTGGAGACCCGGAGACCTGTGGAGGCCTTGGGGGTGGGGGGCCAAATTCATTAACGACACAGTGTGGGGGGCACAATAGGAGAGAGGGGCATCACCCCCACCCAAAACACATTGTTTTATTTGTCCTCTGATGTGACCTACAAACACTGAATCATGCGATGGAATCATAAACGGAACAAACTAAGAATGCAAACAAAGATATTCTGAGGTAAAAAAATATTTCAGACTTCATTGCATGGATAAAACCTTGTTTTCTGTTCCTCTTAAAATCTTCCCACTATCTACTATTACAACTAACTGATGCTATTACAAAAGAACATTTAGATATATAAACACAAAATGCCATCCAAAATAGCACTAAATGTTTTGAAGCCAAGCATGACTTCCACTCTTCAAACTTAAACCTTTAGGGAAAAGTGAAAGATGTTAACAAACACATTCACACTCTCTCTGGGATGCTGTCACTCTCTTCACATGACTTGTTGCTGTTAATTGAACCTCATATCCACCAATTTACTGCTCAATTTGTTGGCCTGGATGCATCTCTTTAAGCTGTAACGGATGCCTGGCAACACATTAACCATTCAGTGGGAAGAAAGACACGTTCCTGGGGTAATCACACTGGGAGTGAGAAGACTGATGACAGTGTAGGTCTCAAATGACAGGTATAATTCAATATTAAATCTATAGTAACCATCATCATAAAGAGCTCTCTCTGTTTATACTTTGCATAATAAGAAGGGTTCTGAATTATGTGAGCGATCTGAATTATGTGAGCGATCTTAGATGAAACACAGTTGGTGCAAAGACCTCAAAAGAGAATGAATACTGTGCCTAGTCCTCAAATCTCACTTACGTATGTGTGCGAGACATATAGACTACTTTTTGCTCTTTTGGAGCTTTTCTGCTAGATCTGCATGGAAAAGCACATTGTGTTCCACAGAAGAAAGAGAAGAAAGATGAGTGTAAGAAAATGATTCATCATTTTCATTTTTGGCAAACTAATCCTTTAAATCAAACCAGTGTAAATTCATCTGCCGTAAGGTCATGCAGACGTCCTTTGCTTTCTGTGGAATTACACCAGCGCACAAAGAAGAGCTTAACTCTCATTTACTGGGTGATTAATTTACTCTCGATATGATCTCAGATAGTTCACTGGCACGTTGGCCTATTCCCTTTTCTAACAACATTTGCTTCTGCCTCATTTCAGAGTCTTTTTCTCTTCTTTTTTTCTTGGTTCTTCATTGCTTCTGACCTGGCCTGAACAATTGTTTACACATTTTGAGTGAGGTCTGACCTTCCTCAGGCCACAGTAAATAATACACACCTGTCTGCTTCTCAAAACCCAGCTCGGTCCTCTAGTGTCTGTTAGGAGCTGGTCTCACAAATCAATATTGCAGGTTGTGTTTGGCGCCGGGGGCCTATGTGTGTGTGTTTTTTTCAGGATGTACGTGCCATTCCTCTGAGGCTGCTCTGGCTCCATTGCAACAATGAGTAAACCTCTGTGGCAGCCATGATAAGGGCATCAGCATGAGACTTCTGGGAAATGTAATGACATTTTGTTGGTGTGTGAATATTGGGTATTTTGCAATGGCTTGTCAATATTTATTATGTCTTGTGACTTAGTTGACTTAAGTGTTATGTAACTTTTCATACTGATGATAAACTTATCAATTTGCTAAGAATGTTTTTGGTTTGTGACAAAAATGAATACATCTAAAATAAAATGAAAAAAAGAAAGAATTAAATAAAGGTTATGAAATAAAAGTTTGAATTGAAATTAAATTAAATAAAAGTTTGAACTGAAATTAAATGCAATTTCGAAATGAAATTAAATAATTGGGTTCGGTAAGATCTTTTAAGTCTTTTATGCACTCTAAGGCTGCACTTATTTGATAAAAAATGTAAAAGTAAATGTAAAAGTAAAAAACCTGTACTATTATGAAGGTTTTTTTTTTCCTGTTTAAAACCAATACTCCATGTCAATCATTCTAATATTCAAATTTGGTGCTCAATTAACTTTTTATAAATCAATGTTGAAAAGGACTGAATATTTAATGAATATAAAATCTAAAAACAATTCACTTCTGATTCATTTGATTCATTAGTGCTGAATAAATGTATTACACCGGTCACAGTTTAAGTTCTCTGTAGCGATGTTTATCAGCATATATTTTTTTCTCTTACAGTTCAAAAATGTGACACTAAGTTCATCTGTAAGACCATAAAGGCCTCTGCGTCTGGATGGCTCAATCAGCTGATGTTTGCATGCCTGGAAGAAAAATAAACCAAAAGCATTTTCTTCAGAAATGAGAAAAATGGGAGAAGGGAAAAGTCATTTTGCTTGAGGCGGCAACATCCATTCTTATGCTCCTTTAACTTAAAGCTCAACGGCAATTGTGTGTGTGTTTTGTGTTACAGAGCAAAAACCTCCTCCTAACAGAGAATGTCTGGCTTAGGCCACACACACGTATACACCAGAAAAACTGAGAAAACAGCAAAACAAAAGAGCGTGGGAGAATGTTGCGAGATCATGCTAGACAAGTACTGTGTGTCAGAGCTAAACGAATATGACGCAAAAGGAGAAAAACAAAACACATTTTTAGCTCTAAGTTATAAACATAGGAACAATTATGGTACTTTGCACAACATTTTTGGTGTATGGAAAAGAGCAGACATTCTGCCTAAGATCTTCATTTTTATTACACAGAAGAGAGAAAATACAGGTTGGAAAAACATGTAAATGTGGGGTTTTGTTTTTCAGGATTCCTTTAAGCTCCAGTCTATTAATCATTAACTTTGTCCAGGCATCTCTAGGGGTATCATATTGGCTCTGCATATATCAGTTTATTTTCACCCATAAGCTCTCTAAGCACAGACTTAAAATTAATTAAAAACCTTATGAAACTGTAGCCCTGGTGGGAAACCTCAATAGCAACTGACAAGCGGTAAGTGTCAGTCAGAGAATCAGAAAGCTCTTGTATTTTCCCAGACATTTCTGCTCCAAATGTGCATCTGTGCTCCCAGCTGTCTGTCTGTGTGCGAGTGGCCAGTGAGCAGTCAGTGATATGCTTTCAACGCAGCCACATGGCTAGTCATCCTTTCTGTACACGCTAGAGCATAACAGATGGCAGCCCATGGTAAATATGGCTAACTTGACCTGATGAAATAGCACAACAATCGATCCAAGTCATTATCATCTCCAGCTAATTGCAGAGGCCTTGATGAAACGGCATGAGGAAAAGCGTTTATATTCAGATTAGACATTTAGATTTGCATTTGCAAATGACTCGCATGTATCTACTGCTCTTTGAGTCTGATAAAAGCAATTATGAGTAATTTTCTCTCCCTGTCATTGGCAATACAAATTTAACATCCTGTATTAGGTGTGGCCAATTCAATACCAGCTGAATTCTAATTAGGTTCAAAGTGGCTTAAAGTGATAGTTCAAGCAAAAATGAAAATTCTGTAATCAGTTTACTTTTCTTTCTTCCATGAAACACAAAAGTAGATACTTATGTATGGACCGATGACACAGATATGCTTAACTTATTTGTATCTTTATTATTATTATTATATTATTATTTTTAAAAGATCTTATTTTATGCCCCTTAAAAGATCTGTCTGATATATTATAAATTCTGAGGAAATGTGTTCCTTTACATTTTCACAGTGCATCTTGGAATTGTATTATCTTCTAAGAATAAGTGCTATTTGTAGCGTAACTTATTAATTTTGTATTCATTTTAGCAGTTTATTGATTTATTTTATTACAACTGACTTATTTTTTTATTTTCCATTTATTTTATTTTTATTTATTTATTGTTATTGTAGTAAATTTGTTATATGTATGTTACACTTTTGTCAAATTTATTTCATTTATGTTTATTTAAAAAAAAAAAACTTTTAAACCGTAACCCAACTGCTGGGTCAAAAAAAATTAATAAAAAATAATAGACCAATTTTTGTGTGTAAATTTTAGTCTTTATTTGTTTCAAATTAGCACTATCTGTACTTTTAACTTAACTTTAAATTACTTAAATTTAAAACAAAGTTTTTTTCCTATTATTCATGCTTCATTCTATTTCAGTGTATTTCAACGCTCCAAAATGTTTTTAAACTTGCCTAAGACTGCAAAAGTCTCATGCAAAACAAGATAATAATGACACGCTTAGGAATGAGTGTGCCTATTATGCCTTAAAATGCTGTCTGTGTCGGCAACTCTCTAGGGTTTAAAACACAGCAAAAACAAGACACAAATATCCTTCCTTTCTTAGCTGATCATTCAACTCAACAAATGTTCAGCTCTTTAAAAAGTTGCAGCTGTTTTCTGTTTGCACGTCTCATGCTCACAGAAATTACGGGACAAATGACAGCTCCCTGTGCCTTCTCTTTCCCACTGCAAACAACTGAGAGATCCACCAAGGTCAAAGCAATTAAAGCTGCTCTGTTAGACAGGCAGTTTTGATATCCAGATAATTGAAAGTGAAGCCCCTGCTAAACTGCTGCTGCCCCTTTAACTTCATCTCTAACACTGGCGAGTTGCTCTAACGTCTGCAGGTCTACTGAGCTGAGAAATCCACTGTGTTACCCGAGACTTAGGCTGTCTTCCTCTCTCTTACCTCTTTAAAATTTCAGCAACCCCTAACAAAAAAAGAGCAGTATTGAGAAAGAGTGAGGAGAGAAAGGAGATTTCAGAGGAATGTCTGTGTGTGGGAGAATGACAAAATATATTTCATATGAATATTGGAAAAGATCTGTATGGATGGCCTTTAAAGTAAATTGCTTTGCATGCGTTTGTTTGTCTTGAGTTGGCAGCACCCAGAGGATGCTTAAAAGGTTCAGTTCAAACAGAAGAGCTCTAGGTGGTATAACCCAACCAGGCTGACATATCCACAATGTTAAATCAGGGTTTAATTTAGCCAATTAGGTTACATTGTTCGGGAAAGGTGTAATTTCAAGACATCTGTAGATGCCTTACTCTACGGTCAATCGGTAGCTTATAATTAGAACGTTAGAAGCCAGACAATTGTCATCTCAGCTTAAAACCATTGAATATCAAGCCGCTATTTAATTTCATCTATTGAAAATTCAATTGGCTTAGCTTCAGACATGACGAATGGGATGATTCCAAGATTTCCTTGGATGAAATGAAACACGAAAGAATAAAAGGCATAATTGTTGCCTCTGATGGTAAGAGTATCATCACCAAACTTAATAAGAACCCTTTAACCTCCAATGAAATTTAACCACAAACCACCCTGTACATATGTACACTTTTCAGTATGTACTGTAAAAGTTTTATTGTAATTATGTTCACACTGGTCTGCAAATCAGCCAGAGTGGGTCAAACTTGTAGAAATAGATAGACTAATTAGAAAGTAAACAAATCAGGCATCACTTTCAGTTACCAAATTCTAAACTTCTAATTACTTGAAACTACTGTGATGTGTGTTTGTCTCTTTGGGAATTGTCGTAGGAAGTATACCATGCTGGATACTCATGGACAGTCGGCAGGGCCATTAACTCAGACACATACACACACAACGACTCTCCGATTCTTGA
This sequence comes from Enteromius unitaeniatus, assembly GCA_032359435.1. Taxonomy (NCBI): domain Eukaryota; kingdom Metazoa; phylum Chordata; class Actinopteri; order Cypriniformes; family Cyprinidae; genus Enteromius; species Enteromius unitaeniatus. The sequence continues at coordinate 1,014,145 of JAUMHI010000049.1, forward strand.
ATGGCTATGTAAATGAAGCATTACATCTGAAAAACCAGTTCATGGGACGCAGCCTTAATGAGTGTGCAGGCATGTGTGAACATTTTGCTGTTTCATGCTGTGTGTCTGTTGTTTGCTTGTGCTGTCATTTTTTTGTGTGTCACAGTCTGTTTCCTTAACAATTACACCTCTAAGCTGCTTTCCTTTCCTACTCGGAAAATACAGACTCTAGTGGTAAACATTCAAAACACAACGGTCAAATGTGTAATTACTGCATGAATGTTATGGTACAGTGCCTCACAATTAGTATTTGAGGGAAACTTCAGTCTTGCATGGCTGCAGATGGTTGTCATCTCCACAAGGTTAATTTGAGAGATGCTGCTGCTTTGTACTGCTCTACAAGATCTTTACTTGAAGGAAAGGCTGTTATATGACATTGTTTTCTAGATAGAGTTACATTGTTATGTTTTACAGCTGTGCAATTTCCAGCTTGTAATGTTTTAGGAACAAAATAATAATATTTAAAGAAAATCCAAGTAAGAATTGAGAAATTTCATTCTTTATTTCTAAAATTTAATCAAAAGCAGTGAAGGGGGGCTTTTAATTGGCATACAAATTGGCATTGGTTTTATTGTATGGTATATCAGCAATGGTCGTAATGATCTGTAAAACTCAAAATCATTCAAATTCACTTATTTTTCCTGTGCACTGAGATGAGCATTGTATTATTTTCTTGTCAGCTTAGACCTTTATACTTGATCACACCGATTCTGTCCCACATGCCAGTGTGCAATTCATTAACAGAACACATGTTGAAATGTCAAGGAAATAAAGAAGTGCAAATCTTGGTATAGTGCACCTCTGGCCAATCTCATCTCATTGCATTATTTATTTATTAATCTACTCAGCAAAATTACACTCATGCCTGAATATTGCATAAACTGTGTTTTCTTTCACATAACTGCCATTGAGCTTCTGGCTGCCATTAACCTGTAGGGCAAAAACACACACCATGGAAAATAGGCTTATAGTCTTCCAGTACACTTTGGATTGCTCTCTCTCCCTCTCTCTGATTGGCTCTGAATGTCTTTTAATTTTTCTTCATGTCCTGCTCTTGCGCTTTATTTTAAGTCTCTTTTCCTCTTCTCTCTTTCTCTGTGCTACATTACAGTAACCTCTCCAGAAGAACAGTAGGTGTGTCAGGTTCCAGTAGTCATTACTCTACAGGGACATTTTACATTTATCAGTTTTGTACCTCCATTTGCATTACTTACAATATTTACTGTATATATATTTATACAGTGAGGTCAATGAGTATTTGGTCAGCCTGTGATTTTGCAAGTTCTCTTACTTAGAAATTATGAAGGGGTCTACAATTTGCAGCATAGGTGCATTTCCACTGTGAGAGACAGAATCTAAAAAGAAACTTCCGGAAATCACATTCTAGGTTTTTTGAACAATTTATTTAGGAATTACTGTGTCAAATAAGTATTTGATCACTTGAGTCATATATATATATATTTGGTACAGAAGCCTTTGTTAACAATTACAGAGGTCCCTGCATTCGGGTTTCGGGGCTGTCACTGAGCAACACAGAGTTTCAGTTCCCTCCAAATATTTTGAATTGGATTTAGGTCTGGAGACTGGCTAGGCCACTCCAGAACCTGGATATGTTTCTTATGGAGCCACTCCTTGGTTTTCCTGGCTGTGTGCTTTGGGTCATTGTCATGTTGGAAGACCCAGCCACGACCCATCTTTAATGCTCTGACTGAGGGAAGGAGGTTTTTGCCCAATATATCACAATACATGCATGTTCACCCTCTCCTTAATACAGTGCAGTCTTTCTGTCCCTTCCAGAGCATGATGCTTCCAGCCCCATGCTTCACTGTAGGTATGGTATTATTATAGCAAATGGAGTTAAGACCAAACTTTTCTACTCTGGTCTCATCTGACCACAGGACTTTCTTCCATAACTCCTCTGGATCATCCAGATGGTCTCTGCCAAACTTCAGACGGGCCTGGACATGGGCTGACTTAAGCAGGGGAACCTTCTGTGGGATGCAAGATTTTAAACCATGATGTCTTAGTGTATTACTGATAGTAGCCTTGGAAACGAGGGTCCCAACTCTCTTCACGGCAGTGACCAGCTCCTCCCGTGTAGTTCTGGGCTGATTCTTCACCATTCTTAGCATCATTGATACTCCACGAGGAGAGATCTTCCGTGGTGCCCCAGTCCGAGGGACACTGACAGTCATCATTAATCTCATCCATTTTCTGACAATTGCTCCAACAGTTTTTTTCACCAAGCTGCTTGGCAATTGCCCTGTAGCCCTTTCCAGCTTTGTGAAGGTCTACAATTTTGTCTCTTGTG